>VZUI01092019.1:0-77654 GCA_013401135.1 Cettia cetti | reverse complement strand
CCCCCCCCCCCCCCCCCCCTCATGTTTTTGGGACTTACTGTGTAACAGTTTTTCACTTGCTATGAGGTGGAAAGTCACAGGGAAGGTAGTGGGGTAGAAATGAAACTTGCAGAGAATGTTACTCTAGTTTCCAGATTACTTGAGAGAATTTAAGCAGTAAAAATCTGTAAGACAGCAAGGAGCACCGTATAAGAGCACTACAGGCTTCACTGAGTGCAGATTTCTGTAAAACATTTCCTACTTTGAAAGCTTATTCCCTCAAACCTGCCTAAGTTTCCTGAGCAGAAGACACTCTACTTTATCTTGATGCTTCCTCTTCCATAACCCCCTTTTTCTGCCAGTTCATTTTATTGTCTAGGCCTATAGAAAGATGTCCTGTGTTTTGTCCTGGTTCCATCCTTAAAATATTTAGATTTCTGTAGGATGTCAGTATTTGTGGTTGGTCTATGTTTGTTGATTTGTTTGGGTCTTTTTCTCTTGCAATCATTGTTAGACATTTTAAATTGTGAAACAGATGAGCTGCTAAAACACAAATATTTTAAACTTTGGAGGGTATTTATTTTCTTTGCCTGTGTAACTTTCTCTCAGAACATTGTACATTGTTACACAGGACGAAAGCTCTGTTTTACCAGATGGGTTTGCCTGAAATACCCAGGATTCTGTTACATTCACTTTATTACAGTTGTTACCAGCACATCAGAAGTGATAGTCTTTCCTTCAGGTGCTGTAGTGGTTGGGACTTCCCTAGCCTTGGTGCTGCCATAATGTTGCTATTCTTATCCTTTCCAGGTTATGGTCCGGCAAGTTTACAAGTTGCACTGGCCTTTTTGCTCTGAGCATTGTGCATATGCTCAGAGATTTCTCTTAAATGTTTTGTTTGTTTATTTCTTTATGAAACTTCAGCACTTGGAACTTTCAGTAGGGATGCAAATACTCAATTTGAATGACTAATTTTCAAAATGTATCAATTTTGGGATGAATGTATATATGCTAAAATGTCTGTATGCTTCTGTTTGTTTACATTTGATTATACACCATTTTTGCTGTTTTATACAAATATTTACTTTGTCATATTTTGTGAAAGAAAATACATCTTTAAGTGGTCACATTGTTAGGTTAACCAAGAAGTGTCACAAGAGCTATTTTTGAAATATAGGTTATAAATGTAAATTAGATTAGACAATGTTAAATTACTTTAATGATGTTTAATACTAAAATCCACATAGTAGAAGAATCAATTACAGTGGCAAATTTCAGTTTCTCTACAGAAACTGAATATAACAATAATTGATTATTTTGAATCATAAATGTAGCTTTACTAAGCAGATGAGAAGGAAAACTTTTCAGTGCAAATTAACTTCTCTTAGTGTTATAGATGAAGGAACATGTTTTGCAGGAAGAAATTTTTAAAATGGCAACAAAAAAGGTTTACAAAGAACTTTGTGTGTGTGTTCACACTTGCAATGCAATGCCTGATGGTTAGTTTTTCATTGAAAGTGTAACAGGGAGTCATGGCTATATGCCACATTTTTTCAGGCTGGAATTGTTTTTAGCCATCTTATTTGCAGTATTTAAACTTGGTGAAAGTGATGAAACTTTATTGGCTTGAGATTTTAGTCTTTTAGGAAGAGGAGGGACAAAAACCTCAGGCTCTTTACCAACTATCCAAACTCAAATTACTAGAGGAATAAATGAAAGGAAAATGTCAACAGCAGAAAGTTCTGCAGTGAATATTTGGCTTGCACAAGAGGGAATTATATGGTAAAAATATATGGGATGTCAGAAATTCCCATATCCTGAGAATGTCATATGTTGCTCTGCAGTTTGCTTTCTGAATATCTTTGCTGTCAAAGGCAGTGGAGCTGATAATCTGCTCCTCATATGAGCCTTTGTGCAATGATTTGCAATTTAACAGAGCTTTGGCCTGGGTATCAGAGATGTGCTTTTGCTATCATTAGCATTTATAATCCATTCAGACTTGGTCACCTTTTAAGTCTTTCTAAAAATGTTTGGCTGTGTGCACACTCAGCAAAACCCTCTTTGTTTTTTATCCATTACATTGCCTGAAGATCGCCTACACTGAGCACAGTGTGGCTTGGAAATGAATGTAATGATGCCTGCAGATGTTTCCTAAACATGATGCTAACAGCAGAGGAAGCAGTCTCCTTTTTAGCAAACAGATCTCCTCAGCATAGGAGTAGATATCCTTAAAAAGATACTTTGTTTGTTTTGTTGGGTGGATTTTGTTTGGCTTTAAAGTGACTGAGTTTTGTAACCAGCTCCTTTTGATATGGGATGGCTGGACTTAGGGCAGCTGAGGCTCTCTCTGGGCAGACCAGGTGGGGAAGGGGCTGCTCACCAAATTGCAGCCAGCTGTGGGTGCCTCTGCTGGCAGACAGCTAAGTGTTCTTTCTCCTTCAGCTCCTTTCCCGTCCACCTCCTTGCTCCTTGATTAGTTTCATCAGCCTTTTTTATCATTCCCTAAACCTGTGCTTCGCTGTACAAGGGTGTCTCTGTGCCCTTGCTGTGTCCTTTCCATGCCTGTCCTGCTGGGAGCCCATCACCTCCTGCCTGCCAGCCTGGGACAGCAGCTGTGATCTGGCAGAGGTACAGAAGCACTGCCATCCTGGAACACCCTCCTGCAACTCTTGTTGCAGGCCCTTATGACTCACTGAACGCCCTTATGGCTCACGAGGATGTTTCCCTTACAAACTATTCCTTGATTTAGTGGAGGGAAATAGGAGGAACCTGGAGGCTCCTCAAGAGAGAACTGGCTCTTCTTTGGCTGAGAATCATGGAAAACTAATTACCCCCTTCCCTCCCCCGTATGCTTTGTATGTCAGTTAACTTCCAGCATTCATGAGTGGCTAGTAGCAATGGGCAATGCTGCACGAAACAGGCAGTAGCAAAACCACTATAAGTCAAAAAAATGGGAAGAAATACTGTCAGAAATTAACTGTTGTTATCCCACCTCGATAAATGCAATAAGCCAGGGAAGCATGGCACTCTTAAACTGTATATGTCCACTCTTGCTTTTGTTTTATCAGATAGTCCAGATTCTCCCAACATCATGATCCACTCTTAAATGCCAATGTACTAGGGGAATCAGACTGGCTTTACTTCCCTATCTGTAACTCTGCCAAATTCTAGTTTAACACCAAGCATTGCAGAAGGTCATCTCAGAGAATGATTCCTAGAGTTAGCCATAAAATCCCTTGGGCATTCCAAAAGGTATTATACAAAGTTTATCCAATAACATCACCCATATTTAATTTAGACAGTGTTTTGGTTGTGCTGAAACTAAAGAGATTAGCAGTTTCCCCTGATGAATGGCTGCTCTTGTTCCTTGCCCTTGAAGAAAAATGGAATTGTCATTTTTAATCTGATCGCCTGGAAGTTTCCTCTTACCCCAGGCTATCCTTCTTGTCATTATTTTGAAACTGTTAGAAGGCTGTCATTTCTTGTACCCAGTCATAGATCCAGTCTTCTGATTTGGAAGTATTTTGCAAATTGTGTGTAAACCAGGAGTAATTTTTACACCGAGACCATTGCAGAAATTATCATTTCAGAGTGGAGACTGTAACCACTAGGAACATTTTTACAAAGACCTTGCATAGCATGAGACCCTAAGCTTTATGGCAGAGGTGCAGATACATATGTTGGAGCTATGGTTGTGGCTTCCCAGACAAATATTCAGGCCTCTCCACAGAAGAGGATTCTTTCCCTCCAGGGTTGATTCAAGGACACAGGCAGAGCTCTCCCCATCATGACTGAAAGCAGCAGTTAGCTGAGAATCCAACTGTCGCTCTCCAGAGTTTGCTAATCTGCACCTGATACCATGGATTTTACCTTGTCATTGTATTGTTAAAAGGCAACTGCCTTCAGGTAGCCGGAGGGGAAAGGCAGAAATACTACACAGTGTGATCACATACACATCACAGAATGCTCAGAAATAGGGTTGGAAAAGACCTTTGTCATCTAATCCATCCTTCTTCCCCCCAGACTGCTCTGCAGATGCAGTTGATTCAATCAAACTGTTTTCACACGCAGAGGAATCCATCAAGGTCACTGAGAAACACCTGTAGCTCTGGGGTTGCAGAATGTGGCAGCTAGTAATTGTTGTGTCAGTATGCAGGAATAAAAGCAAGGAACTGCAAAATGGAGGTACGTTTTCTCTGAGGGTCATCTGGTGGAACAGAAGGTGTTTTAGGCAATGTAATGGAGTCAGAATGCCATCTGCTTTTTGTAGATGCCCTCGGGACATCAGAAGTGTTGATAACTCTAGCTGGTCAAGGATGTAGTAGAAAAGAGTTTTATGAGTGAATTTTTCATTGAAAATAATGTGCATGTCTCTGCAAATGCTTGGGCTGCCGTAGAGCTATTTTTGTCTGTGGGAACTACAAAATGGGGGGAATTTTTGTTTTCAGTGTTTGACTTGAGTTTACTTGTTGAAGTGTTTTGTTGTATCAGGACATTATAAGGCAGCTTTTGGGCGTATAGTAGGGCAGATTGCTACACACAGCAGTGGATGTACGTTGTTTTAAATGGAATGCACTTTCTTTCCTTATGAGTCCTGGTTATTTGCTTCATTGTGTAGTATGACTGTACAGGGCCATCAGTGCTAGCTCACTAGAGAGCCTGTGTGGGACAAATGCTTTGGCTTTTGTAGTGGAATCCTACTAGGAGAGGGGGTGTTTTTTAAGGAAAATAATTGTTATAAGCTGTTGTTTCCATTTGCTTTGTGACCACTGACCTGTAGTTTTTTAAGTTACCAGAGCAGAGAAAAATCACTGACAGACCCTCTCAAAGGGTGATCTAGAAACAGCACAGGCCTGAATTCAAGCCACTGATTTCCCTTTACCATACAGAGAAAACATATTTTCAATTAAATAATTTCAGTCTTTCAGCTAAGCGCATGTGGGAGTAAAGTTATGATCAATTTTAAATGTAGCATATAGTGCTGGGTTTCTTCTGCTTCAGTTTTAACCTTCCTCATGGAGAATACAGTGAATTAACTGCTGTATTAATATTAATGTTTGCAAATGTTATTGTTTCTTATTTATTTTTTTCTACATGTAACATGAAGACTATGGATTCATGTTCATACACCAAAAGAATTAAAACTACTACAGTAATTCCAGTACTAAATGCTAAAATTATATTTTTCCTGAATGAACACAGGTGACATTCCTTTTAACAACAGAAATTGCAGCAAAAGTAAAGCTTTAAACAGGCAAGCATAAAATCCTGTTTAGAAATTACTGCAATTTATTAGATACACATCTGACCCTGTTTTGAAGCAGTATTTGTACTTCAGAACAGTTTGAAAACTGTTACATAGAAGAAGTAAATCTCAAAACAGAAGAACCACCTGTTTGGGTTTGTTGTGTTTCCGATTTACCCTCTGAGCCAAAATCCATTATTTGTCCTCTTCTGCATTTGATTAATTCCTACTTCATGGTCATCATAGTGGTTTTTCATATTTTACAGGAAACATATATAAGCTAGATTAAAAAGAAGGGGAAATTTTGAACTTTAAACCTTAACCATCCTAGAAGGAAGGGAAAGGCTTTGCTTCCTGGCTGGTATGTACAGTGAAAGACTTACCTTGGGGAGAAGCAGTTGTGAGAGAACCACCCAAGGTGGAACAGTTTGACTCTCTGTCTGGAAACAAAATTGTTTGATGGGCTGGTAATCATAGAATCATTTAGGTACCATAGCTATTAGTTTAGGAATGAAACATTTCCTAACAACTTTAGAGTCTGTATCCTTCGCACTGTTTTCCGTGCCCTTCAGAAGACTGACAAAGTTGGCAACTAAATAATCCCAAATCAGCTTTTTTAGTACATATTGCACTAATATAATTCTCAGAGATATCAGGGCACTCTCTAACAACATTTTCAGGGGGCTTACTGGGGCATTTGTTAGACAGATTTGTGAAGCCTCAGCTTGAATTTTAGTCTCTTTTCCTTTCCCTTGTAGCCTACTCTAGAATTTATAATAATCAAGACTCTTGCTGCCTGGACCTAGCAGGCAGGGAAGTCCCTGCTTGTGAAGAGGAGGTGATGAATAGTCACACTTCTCTGACTGTCCCTGTTCGTGCTTCATCCCACTGCAGACTGTGGCAGCCTCAGCAGATGCGTGGCTTTACCTCCCACCTCCCGCTGTACCTCGCGCCTCAGTAGGACATCCTGTTTGCATTTTCTTTCCTGGGACAACTTTTCTCGTTCCTTTTTTCTCTAGCTAAGCATTGATAAACTACAAATTGGTAGCAATGAAATGGCACTGTGTTTCTCTTGCGGATACTTGCAACAGTTTTTCTCGTGATTTTTTGGGAGAGTTTAAGGAGTTTACATCACAGGCTGTTTTCTATAGTGAAAATAAATTAGTCCACAGATGTGGTCTAAAGTACATGTTGTGTTGTGTTTGCAAAGGTAGTTACCAATCACAGTGTATTTTGTAGCCACAGAACTGAAATATGAGAAGATAGACTCACAGCAGGAAGCGGGGTTTTAAAACGTTAATTGTTATCTGCTAGTCATTAAACTGGATAAGAATGTGTTGATGTTACCTTTAGAGGTGGTGCTTTTCACCTTACTCTGTTACCCTGTCCTCTTCTCCCCTACCTCTTCCAGATGAGTTCCTGGTCAGTGGCAGCACATGGAAACTGATCAGGCTGAGAGTTAACCCAGTGCAGCCCGCAAAAATGTTTGGCTTGTTCCTGCTGTTACATTATTTTTGTCAGCTTTTGTGGGGGTTCTGGCATGTCTTCATTGTTTATGTCAGTTTATTACTCATTTCTTGACACTTAGTCAGAAGTTGATATTTCTGTCCAAATAATGAGCATAGAGAAGGAAAACACTAATACTTTTACCCAGATACTCAGCGGTAGTTCAACTGTGTTTAGTGGGTTTTGTAAATTTGGTTTAGGATTCCATTGGTCTTTCTTGAGACTGGGGAAGGGAAAAACGAAGGAGGTTCAGCATGATGCATCAGTGGATGGAGGAAACCAGGATAAAGGAACCCAGCTGCCTTGTGTCTGGGTTAGGCAGAAATACCTGCAATGAGTGACTTGTTTCTGATGTGGCAGACTACAAGGAAGAAACAGAGCAGTGAAAGGAAGTGAATCTTAATTTTGATGTTATGTAAACTAGATTGATACTTAAGTACCTCAAAGTAGTTCAGTATGTGCTTCTTGCCCAGGTCATGGGGATGTGATGAGGCTTTTGGAAGGAGTGATCTTCCTGAATTTTCCAACTGAACAGAGTGCCAGTCTGCAGCAAGAGCAATCAGGCCCGAGGAACACATGTGGCAGACTTCCTCCTTGTAGCAGGAATGAACTTGGTTACTTTATTTGCAGTGTTGGTCTGATGCGAGCAAGGATATGATCATGCTGCTTCTTGCTTGTAGTCTCTGACCTGATTTTGTGGGGTAAGAGGTGGGGTCAGGAGGGGAGTAATCCCTCTTTGAAAAACAAACCCCACATTAATTATTCTAGAAATTTCAGTAAGTTTATAATTTTATTTAAAAATTAATGAAAAGGATGATCCCACTGCAACATTTTTCTTAAAAATACTTTGAGATTGATAGCGTTTTAACTGGGCTGTAGGGGGAAATATCTAAGGGTGTGGTATCTTTTGTGGTGTAGCTGTGTGGAAAAGTCATCAACTGTCATAACTAAGAAAAGATGAGGTGTTTATGATTGCAAAACACAAGTATGTTGATATATAAATAAGAACTAAATGGAAAACAATAAGCAATAACTTTTGTTCCAGCTATCTGTTAATCTTAAACAACACATTGGTGATGTGGTGACATATTCTGAGATCAAATGGAGACGTGGAGTTTCTTATAACTCTGTATATCAAACTGCCAGTGGCAGAGAATATCCACAGGACATCCTGATACAATAACCCTGAAATCTTTGATGCTACAAATTTCCCGTTTTGAGCATCAGTACATTTTAGGACTTTCAGGAAGCAAAATAAATTATGGATAGAAAATTTTTAGTTTTAAACATATTTCCGACTTGACAGAACAGAGAATAATTCTATGTATACAATCTGGATGCTGAGCAAAATAAGTTGCTGCTGTGATGAGGTTATTATTTTTAAGTCCTGAAATTCACATGTAAGTACATATGATACAGAAGCTTCTGACTCATCATTTGTAATGGTATGAAACTGCAAAATATTGGTAAAATATTTTCCAAGTAATGAGTGACCTCTTGTAAGTAGATGAAATTTCTCTGTGGTACCCAGGATGGCTCTCCTGAGATTGCTTTGGATCTCCAGTAGTTTTTAACTGGAAGGACACTTTTGAAACTTGACTTTGAGAGCAGTCTTGTTTATAAGCAGAAATAAACTAAAGAGGTTTAAGGCTGCCTTTTTAAAAAATGTTTCTTCTACCTACATCTGAAACTGCATCACTACAAATTTTATTACCCAAGGTGCCTTCCAAATTTGCTAGTCTTTAAGCAAGCAAGTCTTGGAGGTATTTCACTTATGGTACGTTTCCCATATGGACTATCACATTTGTCTGTTTCTCTTTTTTTACTGTCAGCAGTCTTGCCATGGTCACTCCTTTTAGTCTGTCATGTGTTGTATGTACAATATATTCATACTCATTATAAATATTTTTCTGGTTTCTTATGACATGATGGTTTCACCACTAGTATTTTAATTGACTTTGTAGCTTACACTACATTTCACTTTTGATTTTAGTCTAATTCTCTTCTCTCTTTTTTTCTTTATCACTGGAGAAATAGTTTGTGTTTAACATCTGTAGCTATGAGAACTTCAGAGTTTTACTTTGCATTTCTAATACCCGTTCTTTATCTGTTTTAGCATCTCCCTGTATTCTTCCCAGTGTTCTTTACTTCCTATTTTCTTGTAAGTATAGCATATTATCTTTTCCCCCTCAGTTTCTATTGACCTGTTTAACCATGTGGAGTTAATTGAAGCTACGTCTCACTCCTGAAGAAAATAATTCAATTACTGTATAAGTTCAGTTTCACTTTTGCACCCTCTCCTTATGTCTGGGGTATCTTGTTATTTGTCTGAAAAGTATTTAATGCAATATCTTTATACATAACACAGCTATCTAAAATTGCACAGCATTCATCTTAGTAGAAATTAAATTTCAATTCCATTCTGTTTGTTTAGTGGTTGGAATCTGACATGAACAGGTGGGTCCCTGGCAGGTTTCAGGAAACAACCAGTCATGTAATTCATCTATCATTCTGTCTTATCTATGACATGTTTTAATGGTTTCCAAGTTAAAATTGAGTTCACAATTGTGGCTGCTTATGTACTAGTCCCATTATTTTTGTGTACACAATCTTTGCTTTACTCAATAGAGTTCTTCTGTCTTTTGTGTAGTGACTCCCCTTGGATATTTTTGGTTTCTTTGTGTGTTCTTAATATTGTTTCCTAAGGCAAGATTTAGCATTATAGGCATCTACTGTATCTAAAAATGTTCAGACCCTGTCACCCCTGAACCACCTCTTAGTAAATATAAGTCTGAGCACAGCTTTATGAAATTCGTGGTGAACACGAGGCTTCAGTATTTTGGAATTTGCAGTGATAATATATTTAAAAATCTATGAATTTGCTCTTGAACTGTGAACACATCAGTATGACTCCCATGAAAGATATTCTCCTGCCCATATCACCAAATAGTCAAATAAACCTTACTTTCCTATTGCCAGCTACACAAACTATAAAATTCTCTGTGAGGCCACTGCACACTTTGATTTAAAGTATCGGACATGATACACTTCGTTCTTGGTTTTTGTGTAGCAACAGCCGTCATGGTACCTACCTAAACCTCCCTTGGTTTTGGTGGGGTTGACAGTAGTTGCTAAGTCCTAGTCTCTGAGACAGACCTTAACTGGTTTGTCTTTTATGAAACTTGTTTAGAAATTTGCCTTAAATCATGTTTTTTCTGTTGTTTGGTTGTTTTCTCTGTCACAGATGTAATTTCTTGATTTCCTGATATTTTTTTTTCTTCCCCTTCAAAATTTCAGCCTCCTAGTATTAGTCTTTGGAATAATTCAGAGGCTGTGGTTTTATATTTGTACATTTGTGCTGCTGAAATAATGTCCCACTTAAATATCACCATGCTAGTTCTATTGCTTCTTTAGCTGTTTGTTCTGTATAGCAATAGTATCATTGTTGGTACTTGTATTTTTAACTAGATACTAATAATTTCTGTAAAGAAAGAAAATCCGGTACTTCATAAAAGCAGATTCTTACAGGAAAAAATAGCTTTTGGGGATAGGGAACACCTGTAACTAATAAACCTGGCTTCTCTATTCCTTGCTTTGTAGCCTGAGGGAAGCCACTTTGGCAGCTCTGAACCATTTTCTATGTATGGCAGCATGTGTTAACTACTTAATTAGTGGTTTATGGACTTATCAGTTCAGGGTTTTTGTCTGTGAGATTTTTCCTTTGATAATTTGTAAATATGACAACAGTCAATGAAGTAGAAAGCCTAAGGTCTTACACAGACACTTACTGCTTTTCTCAGCAATATGAGGAGTATGCACCCAGATAGGACCCATGCATGGGATGCATTCTGCTGTGTAAGTGCAGCTCACTGCCTCCAGCCCTTCCAGCTTCTGGCTGAGATGGCTTCTCTCTTCACTGCTTTCAGCTGTGGTTATTTCCCTGTGATTTATCATGGGCATTTTGGGGAAGGACGGTTATTTATTTACCGCTTTGTTGCAAAATTTGATATAAACTTTCTTTGATAGGCTTTTTCCCAAGACTTGTGGCCATCATTGTAGAATGGTTTGGGGTGGAAGGGACCTTAAAGATCATCCCACCCCTCTGCCAGGGGCAGGGACACCTTCCATTAGAGCACATAGTTCAGAGCCTCATCCAGCCTGGCCTTGGACACTTCCAGGGGTGGGGCATCCAGTTTCTCTTGGCAAACCTGTTGCAGGGCCTTTAGATTTGTCTCAGCAGATCTGTGTCCTTCTTATGCTGTTCGCCATGTTCAAGATCTTTGCTGTCTCTGCAAATCCCAGGTGTGCCGAGCTATAGCATTTGTACTGCAGTTGGAGCAAAATTATGTGAGGACAAGTGTCTTCTGTGTTTTCTAGTAATTGCCTGCAGTGATACAGGAAAAAGCCAAATTGAGGGAGGATGTCATATTTTTTCCTCATGCAAAGCATCTGAACTGATTCTTACTCTTGGTAGTCTCCTACTGTTGACTTTAGGACTTTCTCTGAGGTTTTCTTTTCATTTTATTGTTTCGGTGGAGTATTTTTTTGATGATGATTATCATTATGGTATTATTAGATATGCTCCACAAGTTCTTCAGTTGAGGCAGATTCTCATGTATAGTCATGAGAATCTGCCTCAACTGAAGATCAACATGTATGATCCTAGCTAGTATAGTCAAAAAGCAGACAGGAGAGACCAGGTTCAGCTTGAAAGCACAGGTTGTCACTTCATCCTTTCCATCATGCCTCCTTTAGGCTGTTGCCAGTAGATCATATCCTCTGCAGGAGTATAAAAGGGCAGATTTGCAAGGTGATTCTGTTCTGAATTACTTTTTACGTTCAGAGCATCTGACTATCCAGCACCTGTTTCATGGGATACCCAAAGATACTTTTCATCACCCGTTCCTCAGAGGTCCCTAAAGCTGTGTTTACACTTTTCTAAGACCTGTAATCTTTTCACCCTATTTTCTCCCACTGGTGCCAATGCCCAGCTCTCGATTTTTGCTCCACAACCCTTCAGGCAGCAGAAGTGGTCAAGGAGCTGGCAGCTCGCTTTGCTTAAGGTCAAGGATCAGGACCAAATGCCCAGCACTGCAGTGTTTAGTTTTTCACTTGAGGGTTTTGGGAACCTCTCAGGAAAAGTCAGAGGCTCCTCTTTTGCTCTTCCCCTTCCCACGCAAGGCAGTTATTTTTCCCAAGGTCAGTAATTTCTGATAAGAGGGTACTGCTGCAGAACAGTTTGCCTGTGTATACATTATGTATTGCAGGTTTCTCAAGTATAAAGTGTAGCTGGTGGTGTTAGGGCACACAGCTGTGTGTAGCAGAAGATGGCTTCAGGTTCATTTGCCACCTCTTAATGAACCTTGTGTTGAATGTCCTACAGGAGGTTGAGACAGCTTCTATGAACAGCAGACATCAGATAGTGGCTGGAAAGACATGTGTACCTCCTTGGGGTATATAGGTAAAAACAGAGGTGCTTCTTTCCAGCAGGGATGCTCACTCCAGCACTCTGATCTTGGGGTTTCCTGAAAAGTTCAACACATGCACATCAATGTCTTGAACCTCTGAAAGTCCCGAGCCTTCCCTGTCTACTGCATTTCTGCATTGAAATGCAAAACGGTTTTGGGGGCAGTTGTGAATTGAGCTCTTGCAAACTCTGGTATTGAAAGCCTTGCCTAAGTGATAAGAATGAACCTGTCAATTAGTATTCACATTTGTTTTCAAAAAGAAGGTAAATAAAAGTGTTTTGCCGATGTAGTATTATACCCATCTATTTAAATTTCATTCATAATCTAGCTGAGATATTTTAACATGTTTTAATCCCCTTACAAGCATTTTATAATATGTACTCTAGCATGTATATGTTTGTGTCTGTAGGTGAAACTACTGGGATGTCTTTTGGTAGTACCTGTTCTAGACGAGCCTTACATTAGGACACTGATGTCCCACAAAAAGAGAGCCATTTTTCACATCGCTCAGGGGATTGGATTAAATTGTGGTGAAGTGCTCTTAATATAGAATGTGTTCACCTTAGGAATTAGTGTGAAATAGCTGGGTATACTTCAAATTTAAACCTTAGCCTATTTTGCAATAGCTTCCCTCTGTAGATGAGCCTCAAGGGATGTCCTTGTTTAACTCTCAAATTTGAGAGCATTTTGAATGAATGCTGTGGTATCATAACCTGCAGCTCCAAAAATATCAAGATAGAAGAGTTTTCCCTTATGAAATGTTCCCAGTATTAAAAGACCTCAAAAAGGAGTTTGTAACCTGGGAAAGGCTTTTCTTATTTGACTTTTTTGTGAAAAAAAAAAATGAAACTAACTCTTTGCTTCCCACATCAAATATTTTGGTGCATGCTACTGTGAAAAATGTCTGGGATTTTCTTGACTGGAGTAATACTGGAGGCACTTAGGAATTTTTATATATTCTTTTTCCTTACAGCCATCTAAAATGGTGAGAACGCTCACATTTATGTTTTCTATTTGTCAGTAGCACCTTGACTGTAGATTCAGTGGCAGACAAATCACTCCAAAAACAAGCTAAAATTGCAGTGTCAGGGGAAAGGAGAACATTTCTAATTTATCTTGATTCATGATAAAGCAGAAAAAGATTTTGCTACCTGGGGAGTGTTTGTTTTTCTATTTTTGGTGAAATAATAAGAATGGAGATGTATTTGGAAAACCATTTGGAGTTGTTATGAGGGGGACATTTTCTTTCCACTGTGAGACTGTTTACTTAATACGTTATGCATAAAAATGCTCAGTTCCTCTTCAAAGAGACTAAAACTTAATCATACTCCTTAAAAGATCTGTTGCCAGTTTATCTATTATCAGTGTTATCCTTGTTGGTTTTATGAGTGTGGTCTTAGCAAATCTTAGGTCTAGGGTTTTGCTATTCCCATTTTTCAAATATTTATTTATTTATTTATCATTTTATTTATTTATTTATTTCCACTTTTACAATATAAAACAATCAGGCTAAGGTAAACCTGTTTAGCTCAAAGGTGAAGAAATACCATTTTCTCTTGTATTGGTTGCCCACTTCCAGTAATGGAATTTTATGTTCTCATTAGTTGCATTTTTGGTTGGCATTAGGAGTTTATCTTCACACGGGTGTCTATGCTCTGAAAAGGAAAGATATTCAAAAGCTAAAATAATTAATAGCCTAGAACCTACTAAAGACCAATATGACCAGTAATCTGCCCTATTCCTAACAATACTAAAATCACATATAAGTATATTTGATGGTCTAAGTAATCTAAGAAACTATCTACACAAGGGGGGAAAGGCTGCTGTTAGCAATATTGCTCTAAATGTGACATGGCAGCCAAGATTAAAAGCTAGTGTAAAATGGAAAAACTTCAAAAGTTGGATAGAGATATATTACTGGGGCACATGTCTGTGTTTCTCTTCTCATATTAATTTTGTCCACAACAGCAGTGTCCTGTAAGAAAAGTAGGTTTAATAGGAGCAATGTTTCCAAGTGACATTTATGATTAACACCTATACAAAATATATGGAAAAGAGTAGTAATTAAACAGCATGAGAAAGGCACTTTTTAGGAATTGAGGGTAGACATTGACAATCAAGCCTGCGAGCCACTGCGGGTTCCTTGCTGCTGAGTTGTAGTTTCCTGTTGCTGACATTCCACCAAGTTCTATCATAATTTGCCAGTTAATCTGTTCTTAAAACTTACAGTCTTTGTTGTACTGAAAGGTGACATATTTGCAAAGACAACAGAAGGTGGCTGAGGAACATCTAGTAATTCCCTGCATAACTATTTCCTTGAAACAGAATCAAAAGTGTTAACTTTATTTAGCAAGGATAATGTTTCAGCACACAAACACTCCCTCCCTCCCTACAGTAAGAGTTTTGAGGAGGGTATCAGCAGCAGGGTATTGCAGTAATCATCAGCCTGTAGTTTGAAGGAATATTGTCCTTTTCCCATCCCCTTTTCTCCAAGGCATCTTTGAGGATGCGTGTTCTGATGCTGGGGTGTGCGCGGCTTATTGCTGGTTGCACTGTTGGTTTGTGCTCTGTATCAATGAAGCCCCGTATTCTGGAAGGAATGAAGTTGCATCTGTCTTACATAAGTGACTGGTACATTCTGAACACTTTCAGAGACAGAGAGCAAATCAGCATAGTGGGTGAAATGTACAATAAATTGAGACTTCTTTTTCTTGCAAATATTTATTGTGACATTTCAAAGTAAGTGGAGCTTCTGTTTGATTCAAAAATGTAAGTGCAATATGCATACTCAGACAAAAAATAGGCACGTACATAGAAGGTTTAGAACCTCATTTTTAGTTTCTCTAGTCTGTGCCAATACACTACAATTTTAAGATATTTCCTGTGTAATCGCTGAGGAAGAAGTGGAAAAAATATTGGAAACTCTTATGTATTTTGTTTGCATTGTGGTATCTCTGTCTGGAATTCCTGTCTCCTGTGAAATATTTGATGTAGTGCAGAGTTAAGACTGGAAAAGCTTAACAATGTTTACAGTTAAAGATTGCTAATACATATGAACATGTAAGAAAACACCTGTTTGTAGGCAAAAATTAAATGTGAGGCAACCTGCACTGGACATCTAATGTTGAACTCTTGTAGATTATATATACAGGGTAAAATTAAGAAGTAAAAGTATAGAAAGGACTTAGGGAAAAAATGTAACTTACTTCTAGCACCAGATTTTAATTTCTCTTTTTCATTGAAAATTCAAGTTGTATTTGTCAATCAGTTTTCCAGGTCATATTGTTCCCTGTCTGCTACTTGAGTTGTAATCAGTTACAGTTTTATTTCTGCAGTTAACACTTTGTTTATTTCCTTATTCAGGTGGGATGCTTCTCATTAGCCCCTTCATCAGTTTGTGTAGGAAAGGACATAAGTGGTGCCAGGAGGGTACAGGAAAGACATGGGAGTTCCTGAAGCTCCTTGTGAACACTGAAAATACTGAGTGACTTCATGATTAAAATGAAAGCTGACTTTCAGTGCAGATGAATGCCAGGCATTGAAGACGGGACAAAACAGGCTTACACACCAAACTGTGCCTATAGCAAAACATAAAACAGTGACTGGTTCCTGGCTATGTGTTGCTGCTCAGGGAAAGGGCATTGTGTTTGTTTTGGATGTCTTTCTGCAAGCATCTGTTTGGTGGTAGTTTAGAAAAAAAACCAAAACCCATATTGAATACTGTGTCCCATTTTGGGTCCTGTTCCACGAGTTAGTAGAAGAGGAAGAATCATGGAGAAGAATGGCAGGTTTGGACTGGCTTCTGGAAGAAGAAAAGGGAAGTAAGATTGGGGCTAGTCAATCTGGAGAAGGGCTGTGATGAAAGGAATGAAGAAAGTCAACATGTGTGTTCCAGAACTTGCTGCCAAGAGATACTTTGGAAAACAAACCCAAAGTGGTTTCAAAAGTTAATTGGACAATCCTGTGGAGAAGAAGAATTTAGTTACGTGGGGTTTGGTGCAGCCTATGATTCTGGCCATGCAAATTTTAGTAATTGCTAAGTTTCTGGTGGCTGGAGTTAAAGAAAATACTCAGACAGTATTGTTCACAACTCTCATATTGCTTGTTCCTGAGGCATCTATGCTGAGCTTTCAGAGACAGCATACTCTGTCAGTCAAACCTTGAATTAAGAGCACCAGCACATATGTACCCAAAAAGAAGCTTGCAGAAGAAGCTTGGCTGGTTTTAGACCATGTCTTTGGATGTATCCTCAGTATTTGTATTCAAGGTTCGGTATGTAAGCTAAACTGGACTTCTCAGTAGCAGTGAGGCATGAATAGCTTAGAGAGGTGCTTGGGATTTTAATTTTGGATTGTTGTGTAGTGAGTGTAACTTGTGTTTTTAACAAAAACACCTTTGTTCCGCCCCTTTCCCCAAACCAGTATTTTGTGTCTGTCTTCCTTTGGATAAGACCAGTTCCTTTCTTATCTGTTTGCTTCTAGCTTTAGGGGTTTTTTCCCTCCAAGGGCAGTTGCATGAAATTGCTGACTGTTACCAGGTTTTGGTCGGCAGCTGGTGAACAAAGTACTCCTCTTAACTTCCTTTTGCATCTGTATAATGAAGCTTTGGCTTTGTCCAGTAGTAGTACTGTCTTCAGCTCTAAGATGACATTGTTAACAATTTGCAGGTGGGAAGGTTTTTATATAACTATAAGCTGTTTGTTTACACCTTAAACAAACAGTTCTTCATTAATTGACAATATCTGCGGTAAGCTGCCTTTTTTTCCCAAGTCCTTACTTACTTTTGGAAGCTCAGTTTGAAAGGAGAGGGCTATGGTGTTTTATCTTTGTTATGTTATCTCTATTAATGTCTTAAAATGCAGAGCTGCTTTTGGTTTGTTACAAAACTCTGTTTTGAAAATATTAAAATACAGCTGTAATTATCCTGAAGATAAGTAACCTTAATGTAAAGTTTTCACGTGAGGAAATCTCTGGCAGTACAGTTAACTCTCAATTGAATTTTTTTATTTTCACCCTAATTTTCTGTACCATGTGTTCAACACTGAGCAGCAAAACCACCTTTGCCTATGTAGTTATGAAATAAAATATTGCTTTTATGTCTTTGAGTTATCCCTTTGCTTCCAAGGACTAAGTGCCAAGAGAAGGAGGCCCCTGTGCTGTCAGGTATACAGGGTCCCAAACTTCCATCTGTAATGACAAACATTAACAAACGTGTTTTAGACCTTTTGGTGCCATATTCTGTTCTGTACTGGCTGGCCAAGTCTCCCTGTACAGAATTATGGTTTCTAAAGCTGACAGATTTTTTATTCCAGTCTAAGTATCCTAGAAGTGTGTTTACATGACTGGAAAGAGGAGACTTCTTCCTCTGAACTGCAGCTGTCCCTTTCTTGTGGTTTGAAACTTTGAAACTCCCAACTATTGATAAGTGTAGACAGGGTTTACGTAAAAAATCAGGAGGTCTCTTGCCAGTTCAATAAGCATGAAAATTGGCCTGTGGTGTTTACATCTTGATATTTCTTGCCAGAAGTTTCGTCTCTCAAAGTATATAATCATTGTCTCTTGCGTCTCAAAAGTAATTTTCTGGTATTTTAGTATATCTTTGGAAGAATGAGTCGTGGGAAAACACAGGCTCAAAGGTCTTGCACAAGTTTACTGACTCCTTGCTTTGGCTTAGTCTATTCTTTGTTTCCCAATTTTCCATGTTTTTCACTATGGCTAGGACAAAATATATAAAAAGTTTTGATCAGGGTTTAAAAATCAGAGGTGATTTCAATTGTTTTAATTTACATTTCCTATGGAAAATCAAGCCAGTGATACCATTTCATCTTGTATTCCTAAGGAAATATGGAGCAACATTGGTGTTCCTGCAAATTCCCTTTCAAGAGAATTCTTTTAAAGGAATGTAATTGCCATAATATGGTTAGCAAGGGGAAAAAATTGAAAGCATTCCTCATCAACTTTATATTTAGTATACACCAAATTTTTTTTTTATTCTGCTGTAATAAAAAAATTAATTTTATAAGCCATGGAAAGTTTTGGATAAATGTGAAATTTTGTGACAATGCAAAATACTGATTTTCTATTTCTTTTTGTTCATCTCTGTATTTAAAATGGATCACAAACTGAATCCAGTTTCTCATTCCTCACTTGCAACTAAAAAAAATTGAGTTGTCTTTAACTTCTTCACAAAAAGGTGAGATGGTGAGAGGATTAAATCACTAATACAACAAGAATGACCTTAAAAAGGAGAATAAAATCTTACTATTGTATAGATCCTTAAACAGACTACTTGCTTAATTATAAAGTCTATATAATAAAATATTTATTTTAAAATATTTGATATAATAACTTCATTTATATCTAGAGACAGCTTCTGCAATATAAATAGGAAAATTTATAATATTCTAAATTTTAATTAAATTTAGTCTCTTATTGTCTCTCTCATACTTCATATGAGTCAAAGTAAGCAGCACTTGAATACAGGGGAAATGTCAAGATATTGGATATTCCAGTTACTTAAGTGAATCTTTTTAATGTCTTCATTTGGACCCACAAGTATTTCAAGTATGTTGTAGTTAAAGCAAAATTTGAAATTTAATTTTTAAATATAACTTCTTTGGAAACAAAATGACAAATTACAATAGCATTTAATGAATAACTTACTTATACATGGCTTAACTATTTCTTAAGACATCGTATGCATGACATTCTGAAGTATCTGTTAGTGAGATAAGGGCAGTGGCTTTCCAGAAGATTTTAATCTCAGGGCTCAATTTTTAGGAAAAGTCTTTCAAAACCTTACTGTCTTGGACTCTAACACACTTTCCCAGTATTTTTAACCTCCCTGCCCTATGCACACTCCATTACTTTAGTATGACAAATTCTGTGGTGATTTTGCATGGAGACCTAAACATACAGAGGCATAGATCCAGTATGTTCTCTTATTTTCTCTGGTATTATGTTCCTAGTGTGGACTACAGAAAAACCTGTCCGTTCTCTGACATGAGGAATGCCTGTTTACTTGCATGCCTTCAAATGCTCCCTGTGTAAGGAACTGGGAACAACACCTGCAAAAGATAATTGTCGGTTTGCCAATTCCAATAGCAAAAAATGTTTAATGTGAGAAAGATCTCATTGTCTATGAATCCATTAAAATATCCATCACTGCATAGATCTTGTGCTCCTCTCAAAGTATAGTCTGCATTTCTTCATTTCCATTTTTCTTTAAAGATTATTATGCTTTTTATGATCTTGTCAATCAAGTTCTTTATTTGGTTTATTCTAAGTGTCTTTTTCTTTGTAATAACTTCTGATGTTTGAAACAAAAGGCTTTTGCTCTCTCTTAGCAATGTTGATGCTGTTAAATGACTTCAAAATGTAGGAAAGGGAGAAAGCAGACTGTTAACCTACTCAAGTGCATTGGTATTAGGAACATTAAATACTCCTTTCTCCCCTTCTAAAAATAAGTATATGACAATTGATCTGTTTGGCTTATTCTAAATGTATGTTCTCAAAATGATAAAATTAATTTCTTGAATCCCTTTGTCACTACTGTGCACAGTGTGTCTTTCAGTAACTTGCAGGAGACTGAGTTTCGTAATTAGTGTGTTCTTAATATGAGTTTCATATTAAGAAATTATACATGAGTTATATTTTCATGCTAATAGGCATTTTGAGATGGGCGAGCTAATCACGTGTACTTGCTTAAACTATTTCCAGGTACACCCACCTTTATGGAAGCATTAGCAGCCAATGGTACAACCAACATCCAGACATCTGTAACAGGAGTGACAGCCAGCAAACGAAGGTTTATTGATGACAGGAGAGATCAACCCTTTGATAAAAGGCTACGTTTCAGCGTGAGACAAACGGAGAGCGCCTACCGGTACAGAGACATTGTTGTCCGGAAACAAGATGGATTCACACACATCTTGCTATCAACAAAATCGTCTGAAAATAATTCATTAAATCCAGAGGTCAGAACAATTCTGATTTTGGGAGGGGAGGGGAATTTGAAGTCCTTGCCTCATTACTGCTTGTTATTTAGGCGCAAACATACACAAAACACAATTCAGATTCTTACTCGGAAGATACTATATGTACAGTGGACTTTATGTGTATTTCACTTGCATTTAAAAACTCTGTTGTCTGACCATGTTGATGTGTACTGTCTTTTGTAATATGTGCAGTGATTTATAAAGTGCAACTTGAAAAAAGCTTTAGCCTCAATTAAGGTTCTTTTTTTTTCTGTATTGGTTGCATATGCCATCTGCTGTCCAAGTTACAGAAATGCTGAATGAGTTTAGTTACAGATAACATCTATTAGGTCTTTCCTTAATGATTTAATTATCTTTGTCTAATTACATTTTTGAAATGCAAAGCTTCTACTATGGTTGCTTCCCCTTTTTTGGATAATGAAGAAATCTAGCCTTTCTAATAAGATGGTTGAGTGGATCCTAAAGAAAAATTAAAGATGTTGAAGGGTCTCATAGTGGGAGGAAGGGAAGATAACAACATGCTGATTTGTAATGATGGATTAAAATGATTCTTATGAAACTTTTATTTTTCAGGTAATGAAGGAAGTCCAAAGTGCACTGAACACAGCAGCTGCAGATGACAGTAAACTTGTGCTGTTCAGTGCAGTTGGTAGCATTTTCTGCTGTGGTCTTGATTTTATTTATTTTATACGACGTTTAACGGATGATAGAAAAAAGGAAAGCACTAAGATGGCAGAAGCTATTAGGTATGTATGACTATCTTCAGTCATTTATCTGATGGGTATTGTTCATCATCTGGCCTGGCCTGTTCTGTCTGTATTTCAAAAGCCTCTTATTCTAAAAGATGTCAGACCTTTACCTGTTACATTATAGCGTGCAGCTTCTTTATGCTCCCTGTCCTTTTCTATTTGGGTTGTCATTTCATGCATTTTTGATTTTAAAATGTAACTATGAATAATGGGAATATTGTAATACTCCTCCACTTAAAACCAATACTAAAATACTTCAATAGTAATAGGGTTTCAGGAAAACAAATTTAATACACCAAAATTCAAAATGTGTATTGAATGAGTAAATTGATACAGTAAGTTCAGAGAAGTGGAATGGTGGACATTTTAGAGGAGTAGATTAATACTGGTGGTCATCAACCCAATACTAGGTACCAAACCTAACGTTTAAACAAAATGAGTTGAACTACTACCAAGAAGAAAATACATGGAAAAAAAGTATGGATCTTGGAGACACATTTTAGCAATACAGACAAGTACATTTGAGCACTGGGTTTGCGATCCTGGTCTCTTGCATTCTTCCAGAGTATCTATATTCATTCAGAGCCCTTCTTCTGCTGTTGTTATCAATGATGGTGTTTCTGAAAAAAGGCCATGGACATGTAAAGCCTGTTTCATTGAAGGCACAGTTGGTTCATAAAGATGATTATAGTTATTTTTATCAAAGGAAATTCTTCAGTCATTTCATGTTAAAGTTGCTTATACAGTGACTTCAGATATGGCCAGAAGTTCTTAGCACTGAGCTTCCATCATTGTTTTAATTTGAGCACTTCCAGAAAAACCTGTTTTTTCACCTAATATTCATTGTTAATAAAATGGGCAAAGGTGACTTGAAGCCTTACAAACGCACACCCTCCCTTTGCAGTAAGGTATTTTGCATGTATATTCTAAAGATGGTCCTCTCTGGGATATTCAGACATGATTTAAATTATCTTAAGTCTCTGGATGGGATGTTTGTATGATGACTTGCAAGAGTTGGTTCCAGGTTGGGATTTGTTTTTTTTTGCATTTAGCTATTTCAGCTAACTAGAAAGATTTAAGAAGGAGTGTGATAACTTTAGTGCTGAATGCAATATAATAAAATAGTCCTGTTTTGCAGAAATACAAAAAGATGTAATATAGATAGGGAGCAAACTATAAAATTACCTGTGTATGTATTTATACATGCATGACTATTTTTCCTAAGAAGCTCTTGGAAGCATTAATGTTTGAGAAAAGAGAAGCATCCATATTTTGTGGGTACTGGAATGAATTGTCATTTTTTTGTTGTCAATGAGGATGAGAATATGCATATGTCACCTACTAGCATATTACCAACACAAAGAAGGGAGATGAGGTGGGGAAGTTTACAGGTGTGTGATATGGGATAATAGAGGTCTACTATTTATGTTCATAATTTTAAAAAGCAGATTTATTTGTTAAGAAAAGCTCCTCAAGGAAGATCAATAATGCTTTGCCCATCTTAATTTTTACCTTTTTACTGTCATTTAAAAGCACAGGTAAATACCTTATGCCAATGCCATATGTAAATACAGTGAGGGCCAAGCAGGGCCGTGCCACAGTTGTGGTGCCCAGAGGTGAGGAAAGGCTGCAGCCTTATCTGAGAGCCGTGGGACACATGAATGTACCAAAGTGCTGTATCACATGATGCTTGTAGAGGGGTATTAAATCTGCACCTGCCCAACTACTGTGATGTGTTGGGCTGGGAGCAATGATAGGCTTTTACAGAATCAGAAAACTGTTGAGGCTGGAAGGGGCATTTGCAGGTCATCTTGTTCAACCTGCTCAAGCAAGGTCACCTAGAGCAGGTTGGCCAGGACCATTTCCTGTTTGCTATTATTTTTTTTTTTTTTTTCCATATCTCCGAAGACTGGGAGTCCATGACCTTGTTGGCTGCCTGTTTGGTCACCCTCACAGTAAGGAAGTGTTTCCTGCTGTTCAGAGGGAACCTCCCATGTTTCAGTTTGTGCCCACTGCCTCAATGGGCACCATTGAAAAGAGCCTGGCTCTGTCCTATTTGCATCCCTTTTCAGATACTTTTACACATTGATGACATCTCTTCTCCAGGCTAAATAGGGCCAGCTCGCTCAGTCCCTGGGTCACCTTGATGGCCCTTTGCTAGACCATCTGGTTCTCCCTTTCACAGAGAAGTCCACAATGACACTAGGGCTGAGCAGAGGGACAGGATCAACTCCTGCAACTGTCAGATAACATTCCTCCTAAAGCAGCGCAGGATACCACTGGCACACTGCTAGCTCAAGTTCAACTTGGTGTCCACTGGGAATCCTAGCTCAATTTCTGCCAAGCTGCTTTCCAGCTTGTCTTCCAGCATATATTGATGCCTGGGGTTGTTCCTCCCCAGGCAGAATGCTTTGCACTTCCCTTGTTGAGCTTTAGAAGGTTCCTGTCAGCTCATTTCCCCAGCCTGTCGAGGTCCCTCTGGATGGCAGCACAGTCCTCTGGTGTCTCAGCGTGGTTTTGTATCCTGAGCAGACTTGCTGAGGATACGCTCTGCCCCATCAACCAAATCATCAGTGAGGCTGTTGAACAGTGCTGGACCCATCACTGACCCCATGGGGTACAACATTTAAATCACTGGCCTGTGCCATGAGTCACCACCCTCTGGGCCAGCCATTCCAACATTTTTCAGTCCACCTCACTGTCTGCTCATACAGCTCATACATCAACAGCTTGATTATGAAACTCTTATGAGGGACAGTGCTAAAATCCTCACTCTGAACTCCATGTAGACAATATCCACCTCTCTCCCCATATCCACTGAATACCCACCTCATTGTGGAAGGTTATCAGGTTGGGTTTGAAAGTGATGTTACTGTGGAGATGAATTATTATGGAGTTTTCAAAGGCTGGTATATTTTACACTCTCAACATATGTAGTGAGTGCATGTTTCTGTTTCTCTTCAGGAATTTTGTGAATACTTTTATTCAGTTTAAGAAGCCTATCATTGTAGCAGTAAATGGCCCAGCCATTGGACTTGGAGCATCTATATTGCCTCTGTGTGACGTGGTTTGGGCCAACGAGAAGGCCTGGTTTCAGACACCATACACTACTTTTGGACAAAGTCCAGATGGATGTTCATCCCTTACATTCCCTCGGATAATGGGCCTGGCTTCTGTAAGTAGCTTGCAGGGTAGAGGCTGACAGCTTCACAATTCAGTTGGGATAATTTATCCAGTGTGATTTCAAGACTTTTTTGCCTTCCTCTGTTGTCTTTTTCTTAATTTTTTTTTTTCTTTCTCTCATGAAAACCTTTCATGAGAAGCCACCCTTTATAGCTTTTCTGCTCCATGCTCTTACAACTTACTCTTCACCTGCACGCACGGAACAGAAAGCAGGCGTGGGGCTTAGTGCCCCCTTTGACCCTGATGGTGTCAGAATGGTCATGTCCTGTGGACACCTCCCCTGCTGCTGCCTCGTGAGGACCAGGCACGGGTGTCTTGCATTCAGTACAGCACCAGTGTGGCACTCGGTGTCACTGCACAGCAGAGCACTGTCGCACCAGCCAGGAGCAGTCTTATGCCACTATGCAAAATAACTATTTCAGCTTCCATGCACTCCTAACAAAAAGCTATTTAAGAATATCTTACCTACACTATTTTCATGTTGCTTACTGTTTTTTCATGCTGTGGTCTTTGAAAACTCAGACCTATGTCCCATTCCAATTTGGACTGCATGAAGCAAGTGCTTGTGGCTACACCTGTTTTCCAAAATTGCTGTTTATTATAAAAGCCATTTTTTCCCTGTAGGTATTTATTGATTTAAAGATACAGATTTCAGTATAACACCAGTTTTAAAAGATCTAATAGCTAATTGTGTCATTATTTGGATTTAGTTATTAGAAGAGAACAGAAAAGGTAACTGAAATAGATTAACAGTTATAAGAGTATCTTTAATATCTTAGCATGTTTCAAACTACTGATTGTTCCTTTCCCTTTTTATTTGGCCATCCATCCCTTCATCCATCCATTCCATCCATTCTCATCCTTTAAAGACTTGTGGTTGTTACTTTTCATTTTTTTAGAAGCTGTACAAAAAACACAAGAAGCTCTTCCCTAGTGTACCCTTTCATGTGTGTTTGTGAATGCTCTCATTCTTAAAAACAAAGATTTTAATTGAAAGCTTCCAGTGGTAACAATTCCATAATGATCAGTGCAGAAAGGTGAAAAATCCACTTTTTTTGTACTATCCTTGACTCTTTGCAGCAGAGCAGTTCTCTATAGGACAAGCTGAACTTTACTCAGCATATTTCATGAAATATGTTCAAAATCCATACTGAAGACTTTGATAAAGAAGCATGCTTTTTGTCTGTAAAAGAGAATGGGTGATGCCAGCAGGAAGATGTTATGGTGAAATGCAAAACATTCAGGTGGAAAAAAATGTACAAAACCAAGAATCAAGGCCTCTGTATGCATCATAACATTTTCTACAAATGTATCAATGTATCAATTCAGTAGGAGTAGTGCCACCCCTAACTCTTAAGTCAGTCTTAAAATGCAATGTTGTTAGCTGCAGCTATGTAAAAACATTCCATTGCAAGATTGCTGGAAATATCTTCCGTGTGGGGTCAGTCACCTTCTGTGGGTGAGCAGGTCTGTCATGGATGTTTGTTTTGGTTTTTTTCACAAGCATTTTCAACCGTGGGTATATTACAAGAAATTTGAAGCCCAAACCTTAGGATTCAAAACTGATATTCCAAAACTGGAATTACCAAGAATTTTAGAAGTGTCCCTAAACTTGCCTTTTGAGTTTTGAAAATAATCTGTAATAGACATTAAGGTGATGTCTGTATGGGGAGATGTTATTATGTGTCTGCCATGGAGTTCTAGTTGTCTGGTCGTAGATATAAATCCCAGGAGCTGTGTGATCACACATCACACACTGGGTCTCTCTGCCAGTCTCCAGCACACTTGGCAGGATTTCTTAGCATTTCTGTCAGTCATGAGGGAAACATGGTTCCAGTAGTGCCTGGAGTCCACATCATAGCCAGGATCCAGGGCTGTTCAGAGGCCAGCTGCCTCCTGATCATAGTGCAAGAGAGCTGAGGTGCTCCATGGCCCCTTGGTGCCTGTGGCCTTGCACAGAAGGACCCTGGGTGAGCCTCAAAGCCCTCACTGGAAAGAGAGTCCAGAGGTCCAAGTGAAGTTCCTAGGCGGAAGGAGACATTTTCTACTCCGAGTAGAAAATAAAAGTTGCTAATGAGAATCTTAGTGAAATATTTTTGTCATAGTAATTTCTGTTGCTGTTGTATATTTCTTGGAAAGTAACCACCAAGTGAATTAATTTTTACAGCAGGTACAAGGCATAATTATGATTAAAGCTTGTTTAGCAGTTGGTCTCCAGCAGATGTTGTGTATAGATCAAAAGTGAAGATGCCAGAGCAAGACATTTCCCTTCAAAATCTGTCAAGTGAGAACATCAATAGGAATGCTCATTTCATGTGAGATTTTATGTTAATACTGTGTTACAGCTGGCAGAAATAAGATAACTGCACCGTCCTCACTTACAGAGTTTCACGTTCAGGAGAACTCTGCAGTTGCAACTAAGTTTTAGGGGGAAAAGAAAAGGTTTTCTAGCATTTGTTTTTATCCTTGCAAAGATACATGTGAAGAATACGTAGACCTGGCTTAACTGCTAGTTAGATTGACTTCACATTTTGATCTTTCATAGAAATGTTAAGTGTTTTATTAGTTATTGTGGAAGAATTTTTTTTCCCCAACTGTGTAGGAAAAAGGATTCCATTTTTGGTCAATCATGTGTACATCTCTGGTTTTTAGCTAGTATTTCAGGTTATTATTATTCACATACATTCTGGAAAATGAGAAAGAATGGTTAATGAACTTTATATATTTGATATTGTGTTCCCAGAAGGTAGAACTATAGGCTGTAAAATTTGATCATAGTGCAAGAGATTTGGGTTTTTATCAACGAACATATGTGAATCACGGCTTTCTATAGTAACTGTGAGAGATGTGCTGATGGTAAAAACAAAGTAAATTGTGCTAGGAAACTGGTTGGGTTTTTTTCTTGCATTCCTAATGGACTGGCAGTGAGGAAGTAAACTGCCAGAAGAACCCAGACTTTGTATTTCATTACAAAGGAACAAATAAGAGACTAAACTTTAATGGGGAAATTGGTAAATAGTGAAGTGCGTTATAATTACAACTCAAAAACATTTACATAACTAGAGAGAGCATCTTGTTGCATAGAAGGTAGTACTCAATTCTGTACCCTAAACCACGTGCAAGATCTTTTAAATACTGGGGGTTTTAATAGGACTTCTATATCAGATTCTGAAAGGATTTATCAGTTCAGTATTGGACTCTTGAAAATGTGAATGTTTGTTTTCTGTGAATTTGGTCAGAAATTGGAATACATCATTATAAAGGGCAAGCTGATGTATTCATTGCTGTTCTATAGATTTGCCAAGTATTATAGCCTATTCTCACTACACAGAAAAGTCAGCAACACTGCAAGAAAGCCAGAGCCAACAACCATTCACGGCCAGGAAATGACAAAAGACATTTCTGCATTTAACCATTAATCATAGATGTCCACATTTCAGTAACTACTGACCTGGTACTGGTCAACAACACGAACCAACCAGCTGTAGGCCAGTATTTTTCTTTTTTTTATTAAAACTTGGAAGAGCTATAATAAAACTCTTTCAAACAGTGCAGGCATTTTTCTTATTTGTTTCGAACATTTTTCCTTTGATGAGTTTTGTCTCATTACATTTCATACCAGAAGTAACTTTTTATCCCTTCAGGCCAATGAAATGTTGTTCAGTGGAAGGAAGTTGACGGCGCAGGAAGCTTGTGCCAAAGGACTCGTCTCCCAAGTGTTCTGGCCAGGAACATTCACACAGGAAGTAATGGTTCGAATTAAAGAACTTGTCACGTGTAATTCAGTTGTAAGTTTCCTTATCTTCTTGCATTTTTATGATTAGTTGAATAAGAATTAATCTAAGTAGTATTGGACTGCATCTTTTTGTTCTAAAAAAAAAGAAAAAAATTTTTTTCATGAAACAAGGACTGCCTTATAGTACAGCAATGTTTTTAAAGTTTATGTATCTTTCTGGTTTGGGACTTTTTAGGATTCTTTTTAAAGTTTGTCTGACTCTTCTTAGCTACAGTGTACTGTGGCATTTGATAAGGAACATAAACCCACATTGGATTTTTATAATATAATTTGGTATTAACATAGTGCTGAAGTCCAACTTGCTCTATTAGACAATATAAACAGTTGCCCTAACATCTGCACAGAAACAGAGAAATCTTGACTTAGCTTGAGTTTTATTTGAATTACCTAAGAAATAAAACAGTCTTTGATAGTATGCTGGACATTGTTTTATGGCTAACACGGTGGTTGTGTGCACCAAGGATAGCATCAAGTAGTGGTAATTTTAACTTTCTTACAAGGAAAGGTGCAGTACAAATTAACAGTTCTGTGCATTAGAAATTTTGGATTTTAAAAGCAAATTATTTGTTTTCTAAACAGAAAAAACAAATGAGATTTTTTTTCAGTGTATTTTAAGTGCTCAAGAAATCAACATCTGCCCAGTTATTAGAGCAGTTTGGGATAATAGTGTTATGATTAGCCTTCACTACCATGGACTTGCACTTTCTTGTAGTTACAAAACCATATATATATATTCATAGTAATTTTATGATTTTCATTATTTTCACACTTTTGTGCACTTTTAAATTGTGCTGGTATAAGATAAAGGAAATTTTGTGGGACGCCACAAGGAAGATGACTATGAGAAGCATTTCTTACAGTCATAGTATGTCCATGAATTGATAAGCTTAAATTGATGATCAGCTTCATGAATTTTCCATTTAAACCTGCTATAGGCCCCTAGAAGCACATAATGTGCTCAGTTCTCAGGCAATACTAACCCAACTCCCTCTTTTTTTAATTTTGGCCTAGGTACTTGAAGAATCCAAAGCTTTAGTACGTAGCATCATGAAGGTGGACTTGGAACAAGCAAATGAAAAGGAGTGTGAAGTTTTGAAGAAAATCTGGGGCTCAGCACAAGGGATGGACTCAATGTTAAAATATCTGCAGAACAGGATTGATGAATTCTGATGAGATGCCCATGACACTGGAATTGTATTTCTTGGACATCAGGGCAAGCAAAATATGCCCATTTCAAAAATCCTTATATAAACTAACCCCTTGCTCAGCTTGGGAACAGGAGTGGACACACCCCTCCCTCCCCTTTTATTGTCAAGGGGTTTAAAAGTACTGTATCACTTAAATTTGAACAAAACTCCTTTCTCCCTGATTGTTACATGCAGATATATACACACACAAATGTATGTGTGTGCATATATCGATATATGTCTTTTATATATAAATATATATATATAAAAATGTAATATGTGTGAGAGTGTGTATGTAGACACACACACACAAGGTAAAAAATGATAGAGTGCACTACCAAACATCTCTTTAAAAGTTCCAGTTTTTGTTATCTTTGGCTAGTACTGTATCAAATAGAGAATTAATTAAAAAGTGAGTGGTGTTGCATTATTTTCTGTGTGGCAGGGAAGTCTGGAATAATGCTTTTCTTTTTCATGAGAATACAGAATTGAAACGGGTATTAGCCAGCCCTTGCTTTCTCTGCCCAATGAGTCAGCTTAGAGAAAAGGCATTGTCTCAGAAGAAGGTTGAAATACCTCAAGTAATGAAACATTCTAAAATTTTGGGGTAATTAAACCCTGTTCTGCTAAATCACACGTATCCCCAAAGAGAGAGTGTGCTCAGGATTAATGCTAAGGAAACACTCTTATTTTTTGGGGGAGGTATAGAGGGGTGGGAGGAAGGGGCAGGAGTATGTCTGATTCTTACCCAGAAAGCATGAAGAAACCACTGTCTCTTAGGGAAAGGGAATGAGGGAGAACCAGATGGAAATGGAAGGGGGAAGAGGAAAAAAAAAACAAAACAAAACAAAAAAGCTTGTTTTGCAGTATTAGTGAATCACTGAATATCTTATGTATGAATATCCTAAGTTATGAGTTAGTTTTAGTGGGTTTTTAAAAAGCCTCTCTGGGTTGGTTTTTTTTGTTTGTTTGTTTGTTTGGGGGTTTTTGTTTGTTTTGTTGGGGTTTTTTTAATAACTACATAAGTGCTTCTGTTGCTGGGTGAAAATACTACTTTATATACAGTTTGGGTTTTGTTTTTGGTTCGTTTTTCCTATTTGCTGATTTAATTGATGTATTACACCAAAAATGCATTATATGTTCATAAATTTTAGGTTCACTTAGAATATATTATTTAATAAGTTAAAATTCTTTTGGCACACTATTAAGTAAAAAAAAACAAAAACCTCTTTTAAAAAAAACTACCTTATATTAGATGTTTAATGTTCTTTGTCTATGCTTTTTTATTATTTGAAATATACACTATATGCAGTATGGTGTAAAAGAGTGCCCTGTGTAAATAGACCTATTTTGCATTCCTTTCAGGAGTGGTTATTGATTCCTGACTGCAGATATCTAGTATTACTTGGGTATCTGTGCTTGCAATCTTATTGAATGTATTATGAAGAATGAAAAAGAAATCAAACCTTATTTTTGTACAGTTTTGAACTTTTTACTTGGAACTGACCCACCTCCCCTTCCCAGTGGAGAGCTGTACAGTGTGTAAATCTGCCTTTACCTTGGATTGGTACAGTATTTTTGCATCTGTGGGACCTACTTCTTTGTTCTAGTAGTTTGAACTATATATAAACTGTACAATCTGTAAAGTTTTTATAGAATAAATATTCAGCTGTGAAAACTGGTTAAATAAAACTAATATTTCTTAACACATTTTAAATGTGGCTCTCTCACTGAGTTGTCTTTTTCAAAGACACTTGCATTCTAATTTTAAAGTTGCTGAAACAAATCTTGTAACTTAGAGGCTTTAATATTTTATTTAAAAAGCTCTTCATTTCCTTTAAATTAAAAGTTGAATATTAATTTATCGATGTAAATTTTATAGACATTTTCTCTTACAGGAGGTAGATGGGGAAAGAAGACATAGGAAGTCATTCTACTTTTAATGATTTTGTTAAACTAATGTTCAGTAAATGGTTTTTTGCAATCTCTTAAAAAAGACTCTTTTCCTTACAATAGTGGGGGCTAAGTTAGAATTCCTTGGTTGAATTTGATTTTAGTGAAAAGGAGAAGAAAAGATGCCTTTATCTAAGAGTTCTGTAAAATGTGAAACCTTTTGGAGTTCAACTCCAGTTTTGTATAAAGATTGCTTTTTCGGGCACCTCTAAGGCCGTAGTGTTCTGTATATCTGTCAGCTGGGGGATTATTTATACTTTCTTTAAACATGAAAGAACTGTTACAGTGAAGACATTTAGAATTAAATCAGTTGAAGGTGCAGGCAATTCAACTCAAAAAATAATTATACTTCATTTTTTTTTTGTGTTGCTATCAGTCAGGCTGTTATGCTGCCTACAGTTTGCATGATAAAATATGAATAATTTATTGACTGTTAAAATTCCTGTCTGACTGGGAAAAGTCATTCAGGCCACTTCCTATGCACTGTCAGTGACTAACTTGACACTATTAGCAGATTATGTTCTCATGCATAAATGGTACACACCTTTTGTCCATACACTGGACTACATCTGTACCAATTTTTTTTCAGTATGAGTCAGTAAATACCTTTTGATGTGTGTGAAGGTTACAGTCAAGTCTAGTTCAGTCTCTGCAAAGCCATAATAGAACAAAGACAGGAACATTGGAGACCTCTAGTAACAAGCAAGAAAACTTGAGAGATCATAAAACCTGACATTTTTTAAATTAGTATCTTCAAGGCTTTTCTTCACAGAAGAGACAGAGCCTGATTCATTGCTGATGCTTGTACTGTTTTACATAAATTCACAGTATTGCATAGATTACCTAACCTGAAGCATCAGATTTAGGCTCTGATGATTGAATCCAACCATTGTCACAAATGTTTGCCCATGCACGTGCAAACTGCAGCCCATGTTTCTTCTAAAGCTCCAGGTTTGGGGTCACAGCCTCCCAGAAGTAGTGGTACTTCAAAATGGCTCTTCAGTGTTAATTCTAGTGTGAATCTGGAAGATTTCAGAGCAGCACAAATTGTTAAACCTACATGTAATGCAAGAACTTAGAAACAGTAGCCTTCTAAATGACTGCCAAGGAAAAAAAAAACCCTTCGGAAGTTAACAAAATGTTTCCTGCTTTTTCCTCCTTCAGGCATAAAGGCAAATCTCCTTTTTGGGTGCCAATGTCTAGTCAATGGCTAGTAGGATTAGGAATATAAAATTCAGCTAGTTTTAGCCTTGCTCATTCCTGACCCCTGCATCTCCTGTCAAGACTATCCAGTATCGTGACTGTTATCGCTACCACACAATTTGATTCATTAGTTATGGAACATAGAGACAACCTGTGAGGCAGCTGGCTGTGTTGGTGCTGAAATTGAAAAGTAGCACAGGAGCCTTGATAATGCAGTGTAGAAGTCCTTCCATGACATTTGAGTTATCTTTCTGAAATAGGCAACAGCCCAGGCACTACCCAGAACAGCAAACGGAGGAGCATTAGCTGCTGGACTGCACTAACCATGCAGGCCTTCCCCATGGAAGTTCTATCACATTCCAATTTATTTTTGGAAGTAAATAAGAGAACTTTTCTCCTGCTGAGCAAATAGTAGCAGAGACCCGTGGGCTGAGGGTACTTGAAGCTGTTTGAAAGCCACCTCAGTGCTCTTCATCCCACCTTCTGCTGATGCATGACTTTGAGCAAAAATCAGAGCAAGGTCTTAACTCTGGGTAAGCTAACCTGCAACATTTTGGGGTGATCTGAAGAATCTAAACCTGCCTGTAGATTTTTTCCCGTGTTCACACTCCCTAATTTCCATGAATCCAGGATTTGAAACGGTTCTTCTGAGCAAGTCCTCTACTGGATTGACAACATTGCTAAGAGATATATCCCTGTAATTCAGAAGCTGCACCATTATTATTATGGAAAAAGGGTTTAGGGAATTAAATTACCTATTTAGGTGGGATTCATTTCCTAAAGTCAGGAATATTTGAATAGAAAAAACACATAATACTGAGCTATAAATTGCTGGACTTTATACTGGTAGAATTCATACTTTACCCAAACAGTGATAAAATAGGATTTCAACCAGTTAGGGAATGAGGCAGCAAATAAAACATTTCTGGCCAAATGGACAGGTAAAAATTATTTCAATAAATGGAGCCAATGCTCTGCCTAGGTTTGTTGCTGGAAGTTAAGGCACTTTCACATTCATCTGGGACATGACAAGCATGCTTCTGAGAGTATGAGGAGAGAGGAGGAGGGAGGAAATGCCTCAACTCAATTACAGTTTGCCACATGCTTTTCCATCCTAAGGAACTGCCAGTAGCTGTCAACACAGACTGTTACAGAGCTTGCAACAGAGTCGGAGTTGGCAACCTTCAGTCATGCAGCGCGGGAGCTCAGTTCTGCTGGAGGTGGCACACGGGTGAATTTGCCTTTCCAAGGAAAGAAGTATCTAGAAGGAGAGCACCTGGAATAGTACAAGATCACTGTGATCCTGCCTTGTACTGCTCCTCATATTTCTATAGAAAATACTTTACTCACAGCCCTCTGCATTTTCTTCCCTTACTCAGGGGGATATGACTGAAGTTATGCACGAAGCTTCCTAACAAACAAACCCCAAATATAATCGTCTCTCAGGGTATTCACAGGATGCAAAGTGGTTTGATGGGCAAAGATACTGAAGTGTGATGGAAAATGAGAAGATGGTGATGAAATTCTTGTCCTCCTCATCCCTCTTGCACAGGGAGAAATACAAAAAATAAGCAGAATTAGAAACCACCAAAAAATCAGCATGTAGGAAGTAAAAGAAGTTACAGCAAGAAGTAGAGGAGCAGCAGCTATTCTCCCTGAAGTCCTCATTGTGTTTAATTCTGGAAGAGCTGCAGTTGACAAGAACACCAGGGGGGTGTATACTTGTTCCACACAGTCTGGAGGACATTATCAGTACCTGTGTCTAAACTCAGATTTTGAGTCTCAAACCCTGGTCCTCATAGGGAACTTCAATCACGCTGGTGCTTCCTGGAAGGACAACACAGAGAAGGGAAGGCTCAGGCAGGATCTCATCTGTGTAAATAAAACACCCTGCGGGCATGCAGAGAGGATGGAGCCGGGCTTTCCAGTGGTGCCCAGTGACAGCACTGGAGCAGTGGGCACACACTGAAGCACAGGAGGCTCCCTCTGAACAGCAGGAATGCTTTCTTAATGTCAAGCTGATTTCAGCGCTGGCACAGGTTGCCAAGAGAGGCTGTGGAGTCTCCAACACTGGAGGTACTCAAACTTGAATGTGGTCCTGGGTAGACAGCTCATGGTGCTCCAGCTTGAGCAGGGGTGGGTGGGACCAGGTGACTGCCAGAGGTTACTTCCAGGTTTTGCCATGCTGCAGAAAGAAACAAAAGCCAACATCAATTTACCAGCTCTCCAGTCATCATCACAAACTTCCTCTCTGACTTGGACTGCAGGGTCATCAAGCTCTGGATCACTGCAGGCTGTAGTCTTTGAGAACCCAGCTCCTGGTGGATGATACCAAATCACACAGAGCACATATAAGTACAGCTCAACTGACTGGAGTGAGCTCAACTAATTTCAGTAAAACAGGGGTCATCTTTTAACCTGCCTTGAAAAAAAACATAAAGAAAAGTTAATAATTTAAAAAAAAAAAGTTTATTTCCTCTAGGAAGTAAACAGGATTGCAATACTTAACCAAAACAAATCCATGCCTTATACCTGAAACATTGCTTTGGCCCCAGCAACTCCTTGAAATTTTGCATTTTCTTCCAAATTCTGCCTGAGTCAATGAAGCTGAACAGTTACCCAGCCATGGCAGTCATGCTGAAGCAGAACCACTGGATTACCCAAGAAGAAGCAGAAAGTGTGAGCCTTTAGAGCCACTGTAACTCATGCCTACCACGTCATCTGGGTATAACTAAACACTCACTCTAGAGCAACTGTGCAGGGTGAGAAGTCAACTCATAATGTTCGAATAAACCAGTATTTTCTAGATGCTGCCTTCCAAGACTCATAACCCTCTCCAGCAAAATATCCTGACTGCCAGACAAAACTACACTATTTGTCTCAGTAGGAAAACGTACTTGCTGAGGCCACCCCCAAGGAACTGGTTTAGTTTGCTCTAGAATCATATAAACATCTGAAATAATTGATATTAGTCCGTGGGGCAGCAGAATTGTTTCCTATGTCTTCAAAAGAAGATCTCTGCGAATGGTTAATCCTAATGATTTGAAGCAGGAAATTTGGAAATCTCTCACAATACACACTCAGAATAAACCCCTAAACAATAATTCAGATCCCTGATCATTCTGAAAGGTCCTAGCACAAGAAGATAGGCCACTGCATTTAATACTTGAAAAAAAATACAGCCCCTAGGTCTACAGTTCAGGTTCCCCTACAATGGCTACCCCCACGGTCACACCAGCCATTCAGATGAAGGCAAATGTACTTTTTCACATTCATTCAATTCTTTTACATTCTGCTACAGGTTTAGCAGGTTAGATCAGTCAACAGATTTTTCACAGACATTAAACAGTTTAAACATTGGTTGAAAACACAGTTTTCAATGAGGAAAATAAAAAGCAATAGGTGTTCAAGAATTATATTAATGAGGTACCTCAAAACCTGAAAATAAGTGAAGAGTTTTTGGAAATCTATGGTTAGCCAGCATTTAAAATGCTATTAACTCTCTCACTGCACTTCCTAACAAAAGAATGCTTCCACCCAATGCTCACATGGTAAGTTAATGCTTTGGGAAGAAAACTCACTGAACAAGAGATGTGGCACAACTCCTCCTAGACAGTTTGACACACAGGCATTAGAACTAGTTTGGACGCTGAGCTGAGACAGGAGCCGAGGGAACGGCCTGAAGTTGTGCCAGGGGAGGTTTAGGTTGGAGAAGGTTCTTCACCCAGAGGGTGGTTGGGAACTGGAACAGGCCCCCAGGGAAGTGGTCACAGCACCAAGGCTGACAGAGCTCAAGAAGCTTTTGGACAATGCTCTCAGGCACACGGTGTGACTCTGGGGACGGTGCTGTGCAGGGCCAGGAGTTGGACTTGGTGATCCTTGTGGGTCTCTTCCAACTCAGGATGCTCTGCGATTCTAAGAAATACAGCAGTCTGTAGTGCTAATATATGTAAAATAATTAAATGAGTAATATAAAAATTGTCCAGAGGTTCCTGACACTGTCTGTTTGACTGAAAATAAATGAGCTTCAGAAATGAGAGTTCAGAAACCCTCAGCAGAGTTCTGTATCCCAGGAAGGTGGTTTGACCGTGGCAAGTTCCCTGATGGCCAGCACTACACAACAACCTGACACACCATCATCATTTCCCCATTGCTGACTTTCCTAGAGCTCCTGTAAGTTCATCCTGGTGAAGAAGAGCTGCTGTAACCTGAGAAGAGCTGCAGCACCAACAGCCAGAGGTGCGTTATCACTGAGGCACAGCTGCCCGGCAGCACAAGGCACAAGTGAGATAAGCGCTGGATTTTCCTCCAGGCCCCCGCCTCCAACTGAAACCACTGACATGGAGGATGAAGGAGAATCAGAGCATTCCACCCCAAACCCACGTGTAACGTGGGAAAGAGGCACGGCTCCTCCACAGGGATGACAGCCAAGATTAAGCATCTTCTACATCCGTTGTTCCTATCGGGCACAACAGGAGCTCTGTTTGAGGAGCTGCAAAGGCGCCCGTGCCTGGATTGCTGCCAGCCTTGACCCTGCAAATCACTGATGATAAAAGAGCAGAGTGCAGCAGTGCTCGAGTTACAGACTTGCCCACTTTCCCCAGCAGATCAAGGCACTATCAACACCTCACAGGCTTGATCCCAGTTCACACCAGCAAGGCAAAACTGCACCTTCCAAGCGTGCTCTCCCTGATAACTAAAGCCATCCACACCTACACCCTAGATGTGGAAAGGAGTTATCCAGGAGCCTGACAGAAGTGGTTTATTCCTTCTGGAGAACGTGGGGCCAGAGGCAGGAGTGCAGTAAGTGCTGTCCTACTCCTGGCGCCCTCAGAGCATGGCGCCGCCTGCAGCCCAACATCTGCTGCCAGCTCTTCCTCTTTGATTCATGTTTTGTGGAGAGGCATCAAAATACCTTGGAAGCATTCACTGACCAACTGCCACAGTGCAGTCATAAATGAGGAATGATGCAAATGCCAAAGCCTCTTGGCCTTCAACTTCAAAATATATTTAGAAATTCTCTTTTGAATGAAAAAATTAAAAAACCCAGAGCGCTGTGGATCTCCCAGCAGCAAGACCTGGCTTTGTAGGTTGGGGATTTGATCCTGTGGAGTGGCACTCTGGCTTGTTGCTGCCTCTGATAGGATTACACTTATCAGGGAGCTGGAGGGCCTCTGTAACTCTGTGTCTCTGTGGGAACCCCTAAGAGGAAAATCAGGGTCTCCTCAGAACTGACAAGAAAATTTAAGACTTCCTCAAAGAAGAAAAGAAGCAAGGCAGAAGAAATCGGAGGGAAGAAGTGGAACTATTCCTGACAATCATGATAATTGCAGTTTTGTAAGTTAGGCTGGCTGGGTGCCCAGAATGGGTAAAAAAAACCTCCAAACCAGTTTAACTGACAAGCATATAACCATTTGCACAACCCTGCAGTAAAGCAAAATGACCTCCAACTTCTCAAAAATCTCAGTTATAGATTTTCCTCATATCTACTTTCTTTTATTTGCGCAAATTAGAGAACCTAGGTTTTAAAGCAATAGTGAAGTTTTATATTTCTGACAGTAACCATGAGATTTAGACACACAACTGTCAGTAAAAACAAACAGGAAATAATTTTGCTTGAATTTTAAAAATATGTTTGTGATACATAACAAGCCAACTATGCACACCCAATGCATAATATTCAGTAGCCAAATATATATTCTGCATGTATGACTTACCAATAAGTTTATGGGGCTTTGCCCATTGTAAGAATTTTAGCTACATTTTTGTCTCTCATGTTCTTTTTTTAAAGGTTTCACTAACAAGTCACCCAATTGCCTTTGCATCATGACAACTTTAAACTCAGTTTCATCCCCCTGCCACAATGACCTACCACTGTGGCAGTACAATTTCTGAATTCAACACTGGTGGAAATAAGACCTGTTCACAACTGCAGACCAAGGCATCCTGGCACAGCTTCAAAAGCTTCACTTTAAAGGTTCATGGTGCAGGATTATGTATGATGGGGAAACTTTCACAAGGAATTCCAGAAATTCTAGAGGTGGATATCAGACATCCTCCTTGATGTTCTCTGTGGTAAACAAAAACTTAATTTTTTTAAAGCAGAAAGTGGAACAGTGAAATTATTTTGGAGCATTATTTGATCTGTGCAGGCTTTTCCTGCCTAGAAAGAGTTAATCCATACAGTGGTTTTCTTTCTTTAGCAGGAACTACACATCCCCTGATTGAACCATACAAAATATAGAATTATAAAAAATGGTGTCCCTCAGGCCTACTGAGGGAAGAGTCAGGAGCCACATGAAAGAGGAACCCCCATAAGGCTAGGCACTGTATTCCTTCTTAACCTTTCAGGATCTGCCCATGTGTTGAACCCCCTTCATCCCTCCCTGCTGTGTTCCCTTTGTCCAACCACCCTTGAAGCAGAACTTCACCAACACTCAGAGAAGTTTTTGACAAGGACATGTACAAACTTGCCCAGCTGGAAAAGGAAAGGTGCTGGAGGAAGCCTGGCACTTTTCTGATTTGAGCTACCCAGAGCTTCTACTCTTCACCATTAGAGAAACTGAGACATTTATGCCCTTAATTGCCCATTCACACTGACATGGAGTAGGCCTTGAGCACTGTTGGCCACAGTCTGCCCAAAAATATATCTACTACCTAATTTAAAGAAGTTTATCTTTCCTAATGATCATTTTGTATCAGGAGAGAATAAGCAGTCCCTCAGGATCCAGTTCCCTTTTCTTTGAGCCTTTGTAATATACTGGCTTCTTAGTCCTTGATGCCAGCTCCCCACATGCTCAGAATGACATAAATCACAATTTTATCTAATCTGCATCTTTTCTAATAAAAAGAAAGCCCATTTCTCTCCTAGCATTATGTCAGTATTCTTTCTTGAAGTCCCCTGGAGCTGCATCCAATTCATACCAGAGTACAAAAATGACTGGAGCACATGCAATCATTTGGTTGCCTTTATTCAAATCCTTTAGTCTGTTTTGCTGTTACCCATCTTTCCCACAAAACCAACTTGATGCCTGCTAACACAATGCACAGTATCCTGGCTCAAGACACACTGCTTATGCTGCTCTGGACACATCTCTTTCCCTGCCCCCCAGCATCTCTGTGCTTTATTTATTCTGCTTACTTGTGCCAAATGCTGAAGTCACAGTCTGAGTTTTCAGTTAACTCGTATTCCTACCTCTTTTTCCTATTCTTATTGCCTTTCCTTACAAACATTATCAGGTTTAAATAGCTCAGTCTTTTTCATACCTGCCATATATTTACATAATGGACAACTGTGGTTTATTTTCCTTTGCCCCCTTCTCATGAAAACCTGGCAGCTCACAGTGCTCCATTCTCATGTATTTACATATCACCTGGGATAATCTGGACCTCAAAGTGACATGGGGGTTAAGAAATATGAAGCTTATTTTGGCTCTGTTGTGATTCTGAATCCTAGCAGCCAACTTGCTTCTTTCAAAATGTCATTTTTCAACAAAACCCACAGGATTTTAGACTCTAATTCATCCTAAAAATACATTCAGATGAACAGGCTCCAGCCAGCTCTCACTTGCCATGAAGCCAACATGCTAATAGAGCTCCATCTTTGCTTTCAAAAACCTCATGACTGGATAATTAACTTAATAGTCCAGACTTCTCTTGGGTCAGCTTCAATTCCCTTCCCAGAAAACTTCCCCAGGCTCTTGACAGTATCTTGAAACTGGTGTTCACTGTCTCACACTGTTACTGCTCTTGACAGTCTGTTTCAGGACTTTCCCATGTACTAACCTTTCCTATCACCAAGGCAAACCAGATGCTATTGAAAGAGAAGGAGAACAAAGAGTGATGGATCCCCTCAATAATTCCCCAGTACCCCCAGAACATGGTAAAGAGGGCATTATCCTGCTGGCAGCAACACCCTTGCAACAAATAAGCAGGCTGCTTGTCCAACTGCAGCACCACGGGGCAAGGACATTCCTGATCCTTCTCTGAAAAGGTCAATCAAGTTTAAAAGCATTGGATTGGGTGAAACACTCTGCAGTGCATTTCCCTCTTCTGCAGCCTCCCTTTTGTAGTAAGAGCAAAATCTTTTGTGCAGCTTTGCTACTCCTCTCAATAACTTTTTTTTTTTTTTAAAGGAAGCACCAGAAGGCAAAGATTGTCTGTTTTCACATGTTGAGTACTTGCACTTGACATGATGCTGCTAGCAGCCTATGGCATTTCATGTTCAGTATGAGAACTGATTAGAAACTGGGCAAAGTGCTCAGAAGTTGCACCATTTTGCCATACCTGTAGTGAATCCTTCACTGAGAACATCCAGAAAGCTCATGTGGGAAGGGTTTAGACAGCAGGGATAAAGTTTATACCCTCTACAACAAAACTGACTGTAGTAGTTCCAAATTACAGACACAGGGAAACATCTGTGGAGGTCAAAAAACAACAACAAAAAAAGGCAAACTGAAGATGAATGAAGCCAAGAGAAACTGAAGTCCACAAGAAGCTGCTATTTATTCCTACTTCTAAATGGAAACAAGATTCTTTGACAAATCTGATTCCACAAAAACATGCCCTAACTCAGGGTCACACAGAAGAACTCAGAGCTGATGAGAGGACTCAGCTCTAGGGGCTGCTGTCACCAGATGATGCCACCCACAGCAGTATTTATTTATAAGCCTGCATGCTTGCAGGTGGATTGACAAAAACATTTAAATGCCTTTTATGGGTAATTATAGAGAGGCTTTTTTTCTTGCCACTGTTGTGCAAGGTCAAGGAATCAAAGGAGTTTGTACAACACCGATCAGCTTTTTGATTTTTTTTTTGCACAGATTCTTGTATTCGTAGATGTTCTCTTAGAACAGGGCAGTATCTCATCTCAATTGACTGTGAATGGAATAAACTTAAACATGCTCAGAGTTATTTGGCACTGTAACCTGTTTGTTCATTAGGAAGAAAAAAACCAAGCTGGTTCTTTACCAAATTTAGGGCACTGTGGAAAAACCTGAGAGTTCTTTATGCACACTGCAATCAACTATCTAAATATTCTCTTCTCTTGTGACCACGAAACTCTCAGATTGTTTGGAGAGAAACATATCAGAGCCTCATCTTATGCCTGGAAAATACTGTTTATCTTTCTAGATTATTATTGAAGAAATTCAAGGTAAAATTTTTCATGTTTAGTCTCTGTCCAGGACCAATTTCTAAATTCATTTTCTCCTTTATCTTTTTAGACTTCTTTGAATTCAGAGGTAAAAAGGGGGCCAACCACAATCCTTTTAGAGCAGTAGCTGTATAAGTTGGCACACCTTAAAAAACCAACCCATGGTGCTTCTACCATGTCCTCACAAGTTACAGGGACAATCATCTATGACATTTTGGACGGAGTCTGATTCATGAAGCCATTTCTGTGTTATTGAAAAAGCTTCAGCCAGACATCCAGCGTGCGTTACCGCTGCAGTTTTCAACTTTTAGAAACAGATGTCAATGAATCCAGGAGGGCTTGAATTTCCTGAACCAACTCACCAGTGCATACTGGAGTAAGACAAGAAAGAGCTGTTCCAGATTATAGAGCACCAAAGTAGCCCTGCATGGGGCAAGCCTACCTTTTGACAGTCATGTTAAAGATGTTTTCTTCACAGCTCAACACTCTAGAGGTTCTTCAGCATAGAATTCATTTGATCCAGCCACACATTAGAGAAGGAGCAGAGGGAACAGCATCTGGATCTAAAAGAACCTCACGTTTAGTTGAAACAGAGCAGCAACTTCACTCTGAGCCCCCAGTGAGGAAAAGTCAGCATAGACTGTCATTCACGAAAGAAACAAATCTACAGAATAAAAATTGGCTTTTCCACACAGTCTACCACCACCAGTGAATAGTATTGCCTAGAGCTTGTGTGCTTTCTTACATGGAAGTGTTCATGGCTACTCTCCAAGCTCCCACTTCCATAGGAGCTATACAAGAGGTTCCCACGGTCAATAATACCTTGGGGACTTGCAAGAAAGCTACAGGAATTCTTCATTATTTAAAAAAGCACTCACTTCTCTTCAAGGGAAGACAGAGAGGAGAAAGGTTCCCATGCAAAGTAACAGGGGTGAGGTTGGGTTGGAAGCCCTTTTGAAGCCACATCTTGTATTGCTTCCTGAAAACATGTTCAATCCCTGCTGAATCTTGCCCCTCTAAATCTTTGTTGCAAGGCACAGAGCTCTGATTTCACTCTAATTTAATGAGAAGCTTAATGTCTAAATGTTTTGAGCGTTGCTTGGGGAATAGCAAAGAAAGCCTGGCAGCAAGCAGTAGAGAAAAAGGAAAGAAAAAAATTAAGTGTCTGACCCTTTGAGAAATCAGGGAACCAAAAAAGCATCCTACTGATTTTGCAAAGTTTAAGGGACTTCTATCAACAGGGATCAAAACTTGGCTCCTAAACCTCATGTACAATCCCCAAAATAAAGACCTGCCTGCTTCCCACCAAATGCATCAATTTTTGCCTAGATCACATAGAACTGACATGCTTATAATGGGAGCCATAATTAACAGTATTTCAGCAAAACAATGCACAGGAATGTCTCTCTGCTCAACTGAAAGAAACATCCTACAGCTAAAAAATCCCAGCCTTCCTCTCAGGGAGGGCAGAACAATGAATCTTGCTGCAGAGTGACATATTCCAGGCAATTACAAGAGCTGCAGACCTCAAAGCCACACTGAGCATGACTGGAACATAAATAGATTAGCAACTGCTAAGGACTGCTCTTCCTCCTGATTCACAAAGCATGTTCCCACTTCGCTTTTGATGCCTTTAATGATGCACAACCATTCTTTCAATAAGAAAAGCCATTTCACATTTTTATAAATATCCCAAATGTTCCTTAGATACCCTTCATCCCTCTGTTCTCTGCAATGCTGCTGCCTAAAGGCAGCCATGTTTTTCCAGCACAATACAGTCTTGCCTTAAGCAGAGTAAACCCCATCCCACTTCCTTCACTTACATCACCCTCCAGGCAGGTAGAGGAAAGATAGGACTTGTTTTGCCCTGAAGCCCTGGCCAAAACCATCCCCGGCTCCAATTAGCAGTCTTCAGAGGAAAGTGGAAGCCGCAAGCACCAATTCCAGGTTCTGAGGTAAATTCTGTGAACACTAAATGGTAACCTTTGGCTGTCTCAGAGTGCTTTGCAAAGCAAGGAGCATCTCTAAGGGTGTTGCATTGAATGGGAAAGTGTCAGAGCAGCACGGAACTGCCGGGCTATTTGTAGAAGGCCAGGCAGCAATTTGTTACCAGGGCTACAAGTAAAACCCAGAGGTCTCCGTCACTGCACTTCAGGCACACTTCTCTTTCTATCTCAAACTGCCTGTCCTCATGTCCTGTCTCATCCCTCCAAAATAACCCTGAAAAACCCAACCAAAAATCCTCCACCAATTTTCCACTTCCACCAGTGCAGGCTGCACTAGAATCCAAAAGAGCACTGCAATCTTTCACACTGTCTCCCAGCTAGTACAGGTAGCTCACTACTCAGCATGCCCACTTTTCTGTACCTCTGTTCTGAGAAAAGGCAGGGCACTTTGTGGGGCCAGGTATCCATCCTTAAGGCTGTCAATGCCATTGGGGAATTAATTGTCACAAATAAACACCACAATGATCTGCTTTTTTAAAGTCCTCAGAAATCTGTAGGGACTGCTGTTTTTTACAGATATAACCTGAGGGTGCTTATATAACTTTAAATACTTAATTCATGGAACTTGCAAACCCATACACGGAATTGCTAAACGCCAGCTATTCCTACTGACCTTTAAAATCAGTGCAGGCACAGAGGTTCCACTAATCTCAGACTGTGATTCTGAAGCATTTAGCATGAGAGATGCAAGTCATGCCACCCTGAACAGCAGCACAGATGTCAGTGACACCAGGAACACACCATCATCTTCCCATCAAAGTAGTCACAAGTACATGATATGGCATTTAAGTCAATTATGGGATAGCAAACTATACCCAATGATCACAAGGCTCAAAAATATGTGAGAACATTTAAATCATTTTATGGGGCTACAACACCTTGTTCTGACACCAGGAGAGCTAAAGATGGATTTAATATCTGACTAAAAAACAGGCACAAGGATCAATGTATCACTGCTGGGTTTTGCATCTGCTCTGCAAAAGCTGACCATTTAAATTCTTCATTCCCATCAATAACAAAAAAACCTCTCTTCATAAATAGGAATAGGCATTGTCCAAATAACAGAGTAATACCTAGTTCATTAAGGATTTTATTCCATGCCAAACTACAAAAAGTTTTGAAAATTGCCATGCAATAGCACTTGCTTCCTGTAGAGTCTCAAGGTAAAACCTTTTAAACATGCATACTCCTGGCAGCACTGAAGAGGGCTAAAAACTTCAACAGTGACAAAATTAGAAATACTTGTCTTCATGATAAATCAATAAATGTGCTGTTATTCAACAGTAACCACACACTAAAACTTAGACCCTTTGCATTCTCTGTTACTGATGGATGATGCAGAAAGGCTGTTGGTATCTACAGAATCTGGACACCTGCCTTAGGCATTAACAGCAATAATATTAATAACAATATTTATCCATATTTTACAGTGGGGTGGGGAGAGTGCAGAAGATCCTGTTTCACTGCTTAGGATATTCTTCAATTACCCAAGTCAAACACATCCATATTCTAATAACTAAATTGTTCTAAGAAAGCCAAGTAAAAGAAATTTGCCTTAGCCAAGGCTCCCTGCTCTTTGCTTTCTGGAAAGCTGAAAACTGCCCAAAGTCACTCTAGCTCCCCCTTTTTGTTCCTGTATACAGCTGCATTAAAATAAGTACTGTTCAGTAGTGCTGGAAGCTACCTCCAAGGGTGAAAGAGAGGCCACTGCTTTATAAGAAGTTGCCTTAGTTTAGAGCAGATACTTCTGAAGTTCTTTCAGAAGGTGGTGGTTGTTTCATAGCCCGCTAATTGAATTAGTCTCCAGTTTTTGGTCTGTAAGCTCCACCCTGTGAATAAAAATGATGAAGAGAAACAGTTCAAGCATGTTCCAGTATAGCTGCCATATTAAGACAGAGTCAATTGTATGCATTAATCGTTAATTAACAGTATCAGAGGAACTATAATCTAGTAGCTAGAGTACTGGACTAGCTATAAAAAGCCTTCATTCTAATCCCAGATCAGCCACAGATTTGCTATGCACCTCCCAAGAGAGGGAGATAAATTCTCCTTTTCCTTTATTTCTTTTGTCTGCCTTGCCATTTGTTTTTGTAGTAGCTATAGCAGGGTCATTCCCTGCATGAGCAGAACTCCACCGTGGCTCTGTAGCACTGGGTGAGCAGACCAGCTGCTAATTGCAATTAACACCAACATCAACAGAATCTGACTTGTCTCAAGACAGCTGTAAAAGTTTGGCATTTCTATCACTTCTCTATAAACCAAAGAGACGCACCCTATAGCAAGGAATAGTAAAAGCACACAAATTACTTCCAAATAAACCACTGTGGTCCATCTTTGTGAAACCTTCCTTACTCCCATTATTGCTATGCAAACCCCAGGCTGTTGAGATATGAACTTGGCTTTTTTTTCCAGTCATCCAACTTTACTTATTGACTAGCCTCTCCAGAATGGGTATTTCCCAGTAAATGACAGCATGATGCAACCAGAAGAGAGCTGATGCTTCTCTTTCATTAAGCTCTGTCACCTCCCTTTCAAGCTACCTTAGATGAGCACAGGTTCTTGTCTCTCCTGCATTCCCCAAACTCCACCTGAGACAAGTCTTGCAGTTTTCCCCCTGCAATCACAGCATCTCTGGAATCTGAGAAAAAAAAAAAAAATCTCTTTCATATGTTTAACTTTTCTCAAAGTTCCCTCCTGCTAATATTTCTTTCCACACACAACCATCAATGGCAGTACTATCACCATCATTAGTCTCCCACTCTTCCTAGAGGGATGCACACCTCTATGGGATACATACCTTTACTTCTCCAGACAGGTTTCTGATTCAGGCAGCATTTGCAAACCAGAATGGCAGATATGTTCTATTTAGAGTGATTTTGTGTAACACATGCTATCCAACTACCTCAGCTTTAATCTTCCTTTATCAACATGAAAAGTTTGTCCTCTATTTGTTCTGCACCCACCAATCTATGAATGCTCATAAACACTTAGTCAAACACAGTGTGCCTGGAAAAGCACTTTGTGGCCCATTTCCAGAGGATTCTGCTGACCCCCAGTAGATTCTCAACAAAACTCCCTCTGCATCCACCAGCAGAGAGGCAGCACTGCACAGCTCGGTAGAACGGCTAAGGTTAAAGCAGAGCAATTCCCTAGCTCTCAAGGAGTGGCTTATCACTGTCTGTCCGCATTCCAGGACAACAAAACCTCTACTTCTCACACAACCAGCTTGCCTCAGGCTTGTCTCTGTATTCAGATACTTGGCTCTCCTTCCCCATGCTAGACAAAACACTCCCCTGAGGCAAAATTTTTTAGTAAGCACTTATTTGCCTTTGATCTCAGAAGCAGCTGGTGCACAGCTGCTCCCCATTACTTTAGCAGCTCTCAGGAATTTTTTGCATTTTCCTGTCCTCCCTTACAGGCAGGCACAAAGGGCAAAAACATCACCAGCAACCATCTTTCATTCTCAGGCAAAAAACCATTCATCTCCATCTCACGTGCCCTGCCCAATTCCTCCTTGAACTACTGCCCACCTGGTTCAGTCTCAGATCTTCCCTTCTAATGGGATTTCTAAACATATGAGCAATGCCTTCCTAGTTATCTTCTCAGCAAGGGTCTCCTCCATGCTTGGGGGTCTCCTGGGGAGACACAGTACTCAAGCTGACTGTACAGCTGGTAAAGGACAGGCTGCTGTACACTGTACCTCATCCCAGGAAAAAATACTCCGACTTTTTTTTTTTTTTTTTTTCCCCAGGAGGGAACATAGGAGTAAATGCCACCCCAATTTTTCTTCTCTGCAAGTACAAAATCCAGCAGGCATAGGAAAGCCTCTCTTCTTAGAGGTGAGTGCACCACTGGGCCTTACTAAGAGGCATGGATCTGGTTAGCACAGCATCACCCCACAGAACCTAAGAGTAGACCAACTGCAGTGCCTATTTACAGCAGTTTTTCAATTGTACTTTATACAGGTTTAAAGAAAACAGGAGAAAGCTAGAAAATAACTCAGTATCTCAAGTAACGGGATTCAGAGACAGTATTTTAATCCCTTCCTTAGCTGGAAAAGCCATTTGAAGCCACCACCAGCGGACAACTATGGACTGTAGGATGCAGCACAGCCTCTTCAACACTGAACTTTGAGAAATGCTTGCAGTCCATTGCCCAGGTACACAGGAGGTGAAGTAACTACTGATCAGTCTGCTGAGATTTCCCTAGATAGCCACAAAAAAAAAAAAAAAAAAAAAAAAAAAAAAAAAAAAAAAAAATTATACTTAATACTCACATGCTGAAAACTATGAGCTGAAATCTTTTTTCTCAGCTTGCCTTCCAGAATGGTCTCATTGAGGCAATCACTGTGTACCCACCAGCACTTCTGCAGCTGCTTCTCCAGCAAGGAGCCCACCCCACTCTTGCAACCAAGTAATCACTAGAAAAATCACTTCACCTGGTCCTGCTGCTGCCACTTCAGAGTTAAGTACCACAGCTGCTTTTGGAACTACCATGGGAAGCAAACCCACCCATACAAGATTCTTATTTCTGGGTGGCTTTATTTTATTTTCCCTCAAGCAGTATATATTACACTGGTTTTTATGCCTGCATACACACTGTTGAGAAAAAGGTTTTACTAGAATCTGGTAGAAAGATGATCACATTCACAGGGCCTATAGTTAATAGCTCTGAAGCTACAAATTTCAATTTTTTAATAAAAAGTTAGGATTTTTAACTTTGTATTAGAATTTTTGCTACAGGTGTAACTTCCAGGAAGGCTCCAGTAAAAACTCGGCCTTCTGGTCCAGAGGAAAAAGGAAGATACTTCTTGTTACTAGTTTCTTTTATGTAAGTCCATAATGCCTCCACAGACACTTTCAAAGACTTCAGTCACCAACTCAAGCCTTTCACTCTGATGCACAGAAAGGAAACACAACCATGTTAAGTATTCCCTAGCCATGTGCCAAGGCAAGAATTTTCCCAGACTCCTGTACCATTCTCTGTTCAGTCTGTGATTGTGTGAATCTGTACAAGTCACTTCTGCTCCTGGTAGCCTACCAGAAACATGGAAGCACAATTTTGAGAAACATTATGATTCAGAAAACCGCTGATTTATCAGAGTTGTGTTTGTAGGACGTGTAGCAGAACTTGAGCAAAAGGGGGTTATGGTTAGTGCAGGGGTGTGGTAGACAAACAGCACCTGGTAAAAATCATCCAGTGTGATTCTCCTCCCTGAAGAGAAACAAGAAATAAAAATAGAGCTTAGCTGCTTCCCACGGTCTTCCCATGGTCCTTCTGCTTTTCTGTGCCACTCACCCTGACATTTCCACTACAGCTTTTCCCATTTCCAGTACCAATCTCTCACTCCATCAAGTGAACAACTTCAATTTCAGCACTACATTGGTACTTTCATGATACGTACGCACTCCTTAAAACAAACCCCAAATCTCGCCTTCCCCGAACCCCCATCCACCTTTCCATGGATTTCATCAGGAGTAGCATGGATTCTTTACAGCTGCCTATGCCCCCAGCATTACTACTTACTGTTAATGAAACCTGTTCCACATCAAGTGCACTGTGTGAGGGCAGGTCCACAGCTTTCTTCCCAGAAATGTGTCTGCAATTACATCCCAGTGGAACTCAGCCCCATGAGTTGCCCTGTATGCAAGAATCACACCCTCCTTTTGAAAGAAGAGATTGTGTGTGTGTGTGTGTGTGTCTAGGCCAGTCAAGAAAGGAAGCAGCAGACTTTTGCATCACTCTCAGAAACATACTTCTGATAACCAACTGTGATTGCACAATCAGGGGGGCAGGTCAGTAAGCCTTCACTTCTTCCATGTCTAATGGGTGCTCCTCCCAGAGCCACACATTCTCCTCACCTTTATTCTCCTACCCCCTACCAAATCAGGGAGAACACATCTCCCCCTTTGGTTTCTTTGCTAGCATGTAGGCTGAAATATCTTAAACAGGGATACGAAGGTTTTGCAGATCTTTAATGTAAAGAAATAAAACACTTAATCCCAAAATGAGCTTTCCTGTCAAATATTTTAGCTAGCAATCTAGCTTTCAAATTCCAAATTTGCTCCTGGAAAAGAGGACTACCTACAGTCAATTCCTGAGAAAAACTCTCAAAAACTTAACTTTTTTTAAAAGCTGTGAAGTTCTGTGAAGTTTTCCCACAAGGCATTTTGTGACAGTGAAGAAACAAAAATCCATTCCTTCCATTGGCTACAAATAACAAAAACATGAACAGACTTAGTTCTTAACTTCTGTTACACAACTACTTCTATAAAAAAATTTTATTAGTTTTCTGTCAGTAACAAGGAATTATTAGAGAACTTCTTCTGTGGACATAGCTTTATGGAGGACAGTCATCATGAGCTCCTACAGCCATCTGAAGCCAGTAGTCCAGATTTCTAAAAATGACAAAGTTGTACAAGTTCTCTCCTCCTTTGTGGAAACCATGTTCACTTTCTCTCCAGGAAACAGGGCTGTCTGCAAAGCCATGCACAGTTAAGGTCAGCCAATACGCCAGTTTTGGTTCACCAAAGTAGCAACTGCAAGTAAGAAGACAAGATAATCAGTGATTATAATGGAAAAGGCAGCACATTCAAGTCTACAGGATAAAGTAAAACAATCAAAGACACACTTCAGTGAAAATTTATTAACAGTTAAAAAGTTTAGTCCATAATAAAAAACCTCAAAATAAAATATTCAGAATACATTAGGGAACAAAGTAATATTGACTATCTATTATTCCTACCATAGTTTTATACATGGCAAATATGCAAGCTGTAGCAATTAGAAAAAGCTCTAAGTTGTAAAGTAGCCGTTCTGACTTTCCTACAGCATGCACTGTCTTTCAGAAAATTGAATATTTTATGAGAACAACAGCTATCAGGGAAGAAAAAAGACATTGGAGGAAGTAACGTAGTCTAAGGCTATGCTTCACACAAACACTTTTACCCCCAGAAAGGAAACAGACTATGAATAATCAAAGCCAGATATTATCCACTCCACTTTTAAAAATGTAGGAGTACCATACAGCCACAGTTTCTCAGAAATTCAGATAAAAACCAAAGTCATGACTAGAATACAGGGCAGGCTTTTTCAAATTCAAGGCATCCAAAATTATTACTTTTTTATACTGATGTCAAGCTTCCAGCTCATGTCCTAATTAACAAAAGAGTATTCATTTATATATTTTGCTATTTATTTCCAACTGAAAAATATTTAAAAGTGATTTCAAATAAGAAGTCTTTGAGTACAAGTGTTATAGTAATGTGCTCCTGTCAGCCCTTACCACAGCTGCTCCAGTAACTGAATAATCTTCTCAGGTATTATAAAGCCTGTGATTGTGCACAAAAAAGCTTTTTCCACCACTGTGTTGGGCTCAGGGCAGCAATAGGTTGATAAGAAGCTGGAGGATTTGTTGTCTCTGGAAGAAAAAGCAATAAACCAACTGAAATAAATATGCTTTAAATATTCTATAGAATGTCTTTGTAATCAGAATTTGTACCAAACAAGTAGGATCTATGTATATCATCTAAATCAATGCCAAAGTAACTAATGACCAAGGAATCAGTACAAAAGATCTCAGGGTGCTGTGGGTTAACCCTGTACATGCTCAAACACCACACAGCTGCTCCCTCACTCACTCCGACCCGGAACCCAAAGGGTAATTGGGAGAAAATGCATGGGCTGAGATAAAGACAATTTAGTAAGCAGAGGAAAAGTTCCACATGAAAGCAAAGCACACAAAGGAATTAATTTACTTCTTCCCATGGGCAGGCAGACATGCAGCCATCTCCAGGAAGGCAGGGCTTCTAACTGACTTGGGAAGACAAACGCTGGAATTCCCACCCATCCTTGCCCCCGCTTTTGCTGCTGAGCGTGTCACCACATCCCATGGTGCGGGATGTCCCTCTGCTCAGCCGGGGTCTGCTGTCCCGGCCGGGTCCTCCCCCAGCTTCCTCACCCAGGGCCACAGGAGAGACAGAAAAAGGCTTTCAGACTGTGCAAGCCCTGCCCATCAATAGCTAAAACATCTCCTGGTACCAACACTCTTGGTCGCAGATCCAAAGTACAGCACCACACCAGTTACTACAAGAAAATTAACTCTCTCCCAGCCCAATCCAGTACATATGGGTACCTCTAAAAACACAGATGAAGTCATTCAAGACATACAACAAACATTTAACTGCAAAAAGGCTCCCACTTGCAAAATAGTGCCTGCCTTAATTATTATTCAACTATTTTTTAAAATAAATTGTGGTTTTCCTTACTTAAAACATTTTTAAAGATCAGACAAATTCAAGTACTCACAAGCTAACTTGATTCAAGACAGCACCCAGCCATTCAAAGAGCTCCTCTGTACTGCAGGACTCCTCTGGTTTTCCTTGTAGATCATTACTTTGTAACACTGGACACTGCAAGTCCCTTAAGGTGCTGAATGTTATTTTTGGCTTCAAGGCCTGTATTTCGTTTTTTGAAAAGTACGACATCAATGTTGATCCCTCTGCACCTTAACAACACATTACCATAAATAGCTGTTATGAAACTACTAAACAAAAGAAGCAGTGAATACACAAATCATTTGTATATAAACAAACAAAAAGATGCAGCGTGAAACTGCTTGTGTGCTTTTAATCCATGGCAAAACCTGACAATCTTCAGCTTCCTTATCTTCTTGGAAATAAAAATCAGTGCAAGATTCAGCAACTTAGTACAGCTCAGTAAATTTGCTATCTAACTAGAACGTATAAATTTGCCAACTGAAAATTCAAGCAGAATTAACTGCATGAGTAATAAAATGAGCTCATTAAAAGGAAGAACTCAGAGTGTTCCTGAAAAGGAGCAGATAAAATGGAGCAGGAATGTCACATCAGAAGAGTGTTTTCTCTGGTTAATGGAAAAGTGAGCATGTGATTATAGGTTTAAGAACAGATTTATCAATGATGTCAAAAGAAATTCCAGAATAATCTGAAGCATAAGGACTGAAGAGAGATGAAAGAGGAGAGGGTAAAGAAACCAAAATACATCTCAAATGTTGCTTTACTAGAAGAATAAACTCACCCCTGCTCCCCTCTCCCTGATAACTCTTCAAATGCAGTATGGCTGTAAGAGTTAAATGTATCTTGATGGACTTGTGGGAAAGTTCTAGTAAGAGATCCAAAACAGCAGGTACCTAGACTAAAAAACTAACCTAAGCAGGCATATTTTAAATTCAGAGACATTACTGACTTGCTTTTGAAGCAGGAAGGTAATTGACATGAAATAAATTCTCCTAAATTTCAAATTCCAGATAATGAGTGCTATTTTCAAAAAGTAACAATGGGTGTCTAGGAGACCAAGAAATAATGCCTTACTCATGAACATCAGAGCAACATCTAAATACCACAGAAAAAGCATGTGTAAACAGCAGAAATTCAAGAATAGGGTAGAGTTTACTGTGGAAATTTTTTACCAGAAAATATGGACTGCTTAAGTCTATCAGCCATATTTGTCATCAAGGACAATCATTTGGGAGAGTAGAAAAAGGAGGTTTAAGTTCATTTTTCTTAGTCATTCTTCAAAAAAAGGTTGCTCCAAAGGGCACAGTGACAAAGACAGGCAGTTAGTGAATTCTTCTTAATTTAGCATTTTTTGCAGATATAGTTAAGTCTGAAGAATGCCAGAAGAGATGATCTTCCTTACATTCTATTGGCATTTGTTAGCCTAACAGGTTCAAATAATGTATAATATTGCCCCAGAATTCCTATAAAATGTAGAAAATCAAACATTTTACATGTCTGCTGCATATGGGAGCCTCAACTATAGCCCTAAAAGCAGGAAATCTCAAAGACTACAGTCAAGACCCTTACAGAACAATTCCTCTAGTTATAGCACAGTTTTCTATGTTAACAGCAACCGGGCACATCATCAAAGCTTTTCAGAAGCCACTGAATTTCATCCAATAAACACATAAAATAGTGATAGAAATTACAGCAATAGAAAAAAAAAAGTATTGCCTCTGTCATTAAAGACATGAGATGATCTATATTCCCTTTTCCTGTTCTTCTTAGTGCCAAAACCACGATGTGGGAAAATTGGGTATGAAAACCAAAAATCCTGCAGTGCTGGCCATAGCAAGAAACACCAGTTATCAGCAGGAAGGCTGAAAGCAGAGTGTTCAGAGAGGACACAATCTCTCTTGACAAAACACAGCCCACTTTTTCCCTTCCAGCAGAATCTACACAATGTCTCCATATCTATTAATAAAAACCCATAAAAGTTTTATTTTTGTCAGCACTAAGGAACTAATAGTCTTTTGTGTGTTATGAGCACAAGATTCTTGCACAGAAAGGCATTCAGATTTAAATCCATATTCAGGAAATGATTGACCTGACCTGTTTTTGGGATGTAAGAAAGTGAGGGAAAAAAATTGCTATTCTTATTGAATGCTGTTAACATGGGCAGCAGCAAACATAAGAAAAATAGTGACCCTAGAGGCATTTTGCTCTCTGTCCAGGGTCAATAAATCCAAGCAAGCTGAGCATGAAGATCTGCCACCTCAGTTGGATTTATGTCACCATTTATGGTAGCAACAGCCTTCACTGTGACTCTTTCCTGAAGATTACAAGGATGGGAATTGCAAGCCTTTAAACAATTTCTGTATGACAAACAAGGAAGCATCCCTGTCATATGACTAGTAATTAGAAAGGGGGAGGGGAAACATGAAGGAATAAAATGAAACATGGCACAATCCTAAAGGAGCTTGTAAGCAGCTTCTATTTCTCAGATCAGTTAACTCCTTCTCACACTTGGCCTTGAAGAGCCAGGAAAAATGAACAATATAAAGAGGAGATGGGAAAGCATTCGCAGGGACCTTTCCAATATCCCTTCTCCCTAGTGTGGAGAAAGCAAAACAATACCAAAAGCTACACACCTGTGATAAAGAAAACCATGTTTTTCAGTAAAGACACAGTTTTCATCAGTTCTATGCAAATGCCACATATCCCTACATACAGCCTGTTCTGAGGTAATACAAACAGCTGGGGACTTTGAAAAACTTCCCTCAGATGAGGAAAAATACTGAGTCCAGAAGGAAAAATAGTGTAATTAGAAAACAGTAGATAAACAAATACTAGAAGATTGTTTGAAACAGTAAAATTTCTTATAGTAACCATTTACTTGGCTCCAACCTTAAATGAGTGCTTGAGAATAAAGTGATCAAACAACACTCTGTGTATCCAGGCACGTGGCACACGATGTAAACAGGGAATCTGTACACATCCTGCAACTACTGAGGAAATCAAAGTCCCCCATCCTAAGTATGTAACTAGATATATAACTTAAATGTATTAATAAAAAACCCCAACAGTATTGATAATGGTTATGTACGTTACAAATTTATAGAGAGGCAGCACCATCAAATAGGCAAAGTTTTGCCAGAAAGCCCGGACAACACAGAGAAAGGGAATGAAGCAACTAATATATCTCTTATGAATCACTGTTGTGTTCCTGAACTGAGATGTTCTGTGCACAGGAAGTAACACCCTCCCCACCCCAACAAATAAACAAAACAAACAAAAAATCCCACCCGTACACATTTTAATCTAACTTTTCCCTCCATTGAAAATGCATTTGGACAATCACTAGAAAAAAACAATAAACTAAAAATATTTGGACTTCATGTCAGTTGCATTTTAGCTTTACATTTAATTCTTATTACCTGTATTATACCAAGCCAGTAGGAAGTCAAATTCTAAAGGTTTCTTTTCTTTCAAGGCCCAAAGCACTCTGTTATGTTTCTTGCTCTCAGGTTGAAAGCCAGCATCAGTCAAGTCAATAGTGATAACTGCAGAAAATGAACAATTGCTATTGGTACTCAACTGAAATAAATTTTATTATAAACTTAGAAGAGCACAAAGAAACCAAAGAACATTAATCTTCCTCTTTATGGCTAAAGAAGTTTTACAAAGTATTTGATTATGCAAATATGACTCCTCATTATTTAAATAAATATTTGCCTCCTGCTGTCCTTATTTTGATATAATCTGGAACAGCTTCCTAGTGACTAGAGGGACAGATTCCTCTTGAAATGGCACTGACAGAAGTCCCTGAACAGTGCCTTAAAAATATCTTGGTAATGAGGCAATCTATCAGCAGTTAAAAAACCCCCAAACTAGAATTTCTAACAATGAAAGTGATGTATACAGCAGTGACACTTTTACAGTAGGTTGGCTTTTTCCCATGTGAATTGTCTCATGGATATGTTTTATTTATTTTTCAAATGGAAATTTCATTATATATTTTGATGATCAGAATGGTAAAATGATGTCCCATTTTGCCAAAAATACTTATTAGAGATAACAAGTTTCCCCTCCTAAAGTTTTTATGTAACTACACCTATCAACTGCTGCAAGTTCCAATACATTTGAGATGGCACAGTGTTCATGTTTGGGTTTTTTAATTTCCTAAAGAGACAAATTAATAAAATTCAAACTCATGATATCTTCTCTGCAGCTGTTTAAACATTATGTTTTTCAAGTACTTGGTACACAGAGATTATCATTTTAAATGTGTGAAACATTCAGTTAATCAGTTTAAAATTTTCTGACTTAAATCAGAAAGCAGAAACACTATGCAGAGTTTGAAAAAATTCTCAAGTCCTACATCACTCCAGTAGAAACAACACAATGAGAACTCCCGAAATTAAAAATTTTATAGAGCACTGAAAAGATGATGTATTTGTGTCCTTAAAGCTGCTTTACTGCTTGGAGAAAAAGTACTTTCTCTCCTCAGGCAGTCCTTGTATTTGCATCTGGAAAAATACAACCTAGACAACAACTAATTTCAGTGAAAGGGAAGTTTCACCATCCTAACAAGGTGCTTCTTAAATAAGCCCTGTTTATAGAAATACTTACTATATCTCATTACTTTTTTGCCTGAATAGCGAGAAGGACGACCTTGCAGTCCAAGTTCCTCATAAGTATCCTTATCCACTGACAGAATTAGTTTACCTATAAACAAAACAAATTTTAATAGAAATAATCTTCAACTTGGTTCCCTTTGAAGTCTTTTGAGAACTGTATACCTTTTACAACATTAGCTTCAGATCAATTGTATCACTAATGTAATGCAGACTCCTTAGTTCCAGTTAAATGGATTACCAGATTAAACCTCAAAAAGAAAAAAAAGGCTATAACTCAATTATTCTTTTTTTATCAAAGAGGTCTTGTGAACTAGACTAAGAAAAACATAATATTATTCCTAAGATAATCACAGCTTTTTTACTGTACTAAGTTCACTGTCTCCATCTTTCCTCCACTCATCCTCTAGCACTTGCTGTGTCATTAGCTGAGCACTACATTGCACAAGGGCCCGATTTAGCAAACATTCATGCTCAACATGCACTGGTCAACTAAATAAACAAAAGCAGTTCCTCCAAGTCCAGTGGGACTACTCACACTGAGTAAACTATGCTTGTTAGCAATGAGCTGATATGTGCTGGAACAACTCTGTTTCTGTGCTCATAAACCAGATCTGGCTGCTGCTGCTGCTTGGTACTGAGCTTCACACAACAGCTCTCTCTCTACCACAGTCCTTGGGTTGTACTGCACAAGTACCAGAACAGAACACAGACAAATAGGACTGCAGAGGAAGAGTTCAGACAGTGACATCACCAGGAACTGCAACACTTTCTCTGCAATAATTGTGCACAGCTTGTAGCACCTGTATCATACTAACTACGTCACTATCAAGTACCATTTTGTCAGGACTGTGCTAGCAGACACATAAAAGAATTCTTCTGAAAAATCTGAATTTACTCATGCCCTCATGGGCACCTGTCACATTATGGCTTCTTAGGCTAGAGGGCAGATAGACCAGTTTGTATTTCTATTACATCTTATATACTGCTAGACAGAAATAAGGCAATATAATTGAAGCTCAAAATATTTCATTTTCTCACCTGAGATGTGGGACATTTTATGATGTCTTCTCATAAAACTGTGATGCAATTGCAATAGACTTTTAACATGTTACATAGTTCTCAGGGAATCATAGAATCATCAAAGGGTTTAGGTTAGAGGAAGGTAAAGATCACCCAGTTCCAACTACCCTGCCATGGGCAGGGACACCTTTCTCTACACCAAGCTGCCCATCCAACCAGGCCTTGAACACTTCCAGGAATGGGGCACCACAACTTCTCTGAGCAACCTGTTCTGGGGCCTCACCACCCTCACAGTAAAGACTTTTTTCCTAATATCCAACTTAACCCTATCCTCCTCCAGTTTGAATCCATTCCCTCACATCCCACTACTATAGGACCTGTTAAGAATTTCCTCTGTGGTTCTCTTTCAGGCCCCCTTTGGGTACAGGCAGGCGCTTTGATTCTCCCCAGAGCCTTCTCTTCTCCAGGCAGAACAACCCCAGCTCTCTCAGCCTGTCTTCAAAGGAGAGGTGATCCAGCCCTGTGAGCATCTTTGTGGCCTCCTCTGGACTTGTTCCAGCAGGTCCATGTCCATCCTGTGCTGGGGACCCAGAGCTGAATGAAGTACCCAAGGTAGGGTCTCATGAGAATAACACTTAATATTTTAAAAGTGCTCCTAAGCAGTGATGATAACTTTCTTTTTTGGTACAAATTCTGTCTTAAAGACCAGTAGAAAACAAGAAGTTGGAATGCAATGTTTTCACAAAAATAATCCCCTGTAGCAATTGCAATTATGGTTGAAGCCTTGACAATCTGACTATACATAAGCAAAGCTGATTTTTATTGCTTTTTAATTTCCTTTAGAAGAAATACATATTTTAACCGCATGAATGAAAAAAAGAGCTAAAATTAGTATTTTTTTTCCAATTTACACATATTTCTAACAAAGTTGGCAAGTACGGTAAGCATTATTTTCCAGTTTACATCATTCCAAATTAAAAAAAAACCCAACAAACCAGAAACAACCCAGACCACAGTTGACATGTATTACTGAAACCAAAATGAATTCCCCATACCATTTGGAAGCAGAGCTGCAGTATTATCTTGATCAATTTTTGTCTTATAGGTAAGTGCGTAGCATGAACCTTTAACAGTAAAGCAGAAAAACATGAGATTACACAGTCTGTAAAAACAGACATGACAACATAAACAATTCATTTCAAGACAACCAAACATGACAAACACCATCTGAATCACTCTCGTGTTTTCATCAACTAACTTTCTTCCACCTTCTCAAGCAAAATGGCATTGTCATTACTTTTGTAAACCCGATTCTGGCAATATTTTAAAGGACCTATAGAAGGGATAATGTTAATAATATGTCCCAATATGAAAACCTTTTCTATCCTTCCACCTGTGAGTCTCCCCAGTCAGCAAATGGAAAACCCAATTTTTTCCCAGACATAATTTTGTCACATTATCTGCGACTAATGAATTTTGTTTTTTAAAATACAAGCGTCAGATGCTGTGAACTCTGATTACAAATATTGCATTGCTTCCATAACACTACTGGCATAAAAAACATAGAGTCCCACATTTAGCAAGTAATGGATCTCTTATTCTCCTGTTTCATCTACATGTTATCTGTTCTCCTCTTTTCTCTGTAATTTTTTTTTTTTTTCTCTCTGGCTATCAGCTGAAGGGTAGAATAGCTACCATAAGCCAAAGGAGTGGGCTCTGCCAGATGAAAACAGCATGGTCTGACCACGCAACAGCGGGCTGGCTGGGCAGAGGCTGTATCTTTCTTCACATCCTCTTTGCTCCTGCTGGGTAAGGATGAGCTGTCATAGCTCTCTTAGTGAAATATAAAAAATTAGGAAGCATATTTTTCTCTTGCCTGCTGTGGAACACAGCCCAGCACAGCTCTGTGCTGAAGTATGAAGGAACAAAAAGGGGAGAAGGAAGATTTCCACAAGAATCTGCATAATGGTGAGGTATGGAAGAAACAGGTATGAGGATACATGGAAGCCCTCTTGATAGCTGGCTTTCAGAATTGAGATGGAATAGGGAGAAATTTATAAGGATCAATCACAGGAGTTCCTTTTTATAAGCAGTAATCACAGGATTTTACACCTGTGGGCGTAAACAAACTTTGTCACACATGACAAAGCAGAAAAAAGCATATAAACAAAGTCATGCAGAATTTGCTTAGTACTTTTCCTTTAAACACTTCTCAAAGCAAGTAATAATAAGATTATTAAAAATTTTACTGTGCTATAAAAAAGAACATTATGACTGCATTTGTTCTGTTCTGATTTCTTCCTTACCTTTCTTCACGAAAGCATCAATGAATTCATGAGCAACCAATTCATGAACAGGTAAATTCCTCACCAGGTAGTACTCTCCAATATCTGCAATTGTGCTTTTCAGCACTTCAGGTAGCATGCCACATTCCGGGATCAAAAAAGACACCTATTAGGAACATATTTGTAATGTAGATCCTATCCTAAAACCTGTTCTGAAAAAAATCCAGCCAAACAAAACAACAAGAAATACAAAAGAAAACCTCTACTTTTCAAAGATGCATCAGTATATTACATCAAAATAAGACAGAAAAAAAGCAGTATCAGGCAACTGACTTTGAAATGTATCAATTTTCATAGTCTCTTAGTATACCAAATACATTGGTGGTTGGGGTTTTGTTTTTTGGGGTTTTTTTTTTGGTTTTCTTTTTTGCTATACAATAGTATTTGATATAAAGACATGATCTTACACAGCATGAGTTAACAGCTCTTGTTCCACATCACTATACATTTAGCTTGATGTCACACTGGAACACCTCCTTCAGCCTTTGCTGGAGACTTGAAGCAGTTGTAACTAAAAATATAGGCTAAGCATTTCTGTAATCTTAGTGGAAAAGCAAAGACCAAAGTAGAATCTTTACTTCTGCTTAAAACCCTTCCTGTACATTTTCCATAGACCGAGAGAACCCTGAAGTCTGGCAGACCAGAGAAAACAAGGCAATACAAGGCAAGTAATACAAGGGCAAGTACAAAGCTTCCCAGGCAGCATAAAGGTCTGTCCCCTTGCTCCTCCCTCCATCCCTCAAAAAACTTCTTTCCCAAAGCTCTTGGAGAACAGGTGTGTATCTCCCTTGGCACACCCGTTCAAGGTAAGTAAGGACTGACAAACGAGCTGCCTTCCACACCAGTGGAAAGCTTTCTGAGTAGCTGTTAAAAAACATCTCAGAAGTCAGAAACAGCTAAGAATCAGCCCAGAGAATTATAGGGAATGAGAAGGGGATTATGAAACAGGGTCCTTCCTGATAGCTGCAAATTGTGGAGTACCTAAAAATTTTCTTAAGAAAGGATGCTCTTTGATGTTTGGTCTTTGTACACTTTCAAACCTAATCCACAAGAAGGGAGATTTAATCCACGGAACAAAAGCACAGCTAACAAGCCTTAAGTGAAATCCAGGTCTCTCTGCTAAAGTTTAGGGCTGGGCATGTTTCAGTGATCTCAGACCTAGGGTGAGGTTACAAAGCTTGGGGAGAAGGATGTACCACTGATAGTGGGGAGAGAGAATTTACGGGCCACAAGGACATTTGACATTTCTCCCAAGATAAGTAAGAGAAGTAAGAAACTTAATAAACGAAGCAACTGTGCTGAATCAGCTCTGAGTGAATAAAAGGCAATTTTGACAGGTGGAGATCACGGCCACCGACTCACAGGACCAGCGAGCCCAGAAACCCCCTGACTCCTAAGCAGAGGAGGAATGAGCACGCGGATTAATTAGCATGGGAGATTCATTAACCAGCAGAAGATAAAATACTAATTAGTAAGAGAACTATGTAACTTGTAGCCTATGAACACTAATTCCTTTGTTTGCCAGAATGTATAAATAGTGAAGAGTTTGGATAGTTGGTGTCCTTGATTTGTAGAAACCTCCGCCTTGCGCCCTGCGTGGAATAAACATTATCTCCTTCCTAAAGTAGGCCCTGCACCCGTGTTTAGAGAGCTCCTAAAATCGGCCCCATCACCTCTCCCACTGGCTCACCCCTCCTGCTCCTCCTGCCCGCCCGGTCTTTCACTCCCGGAGGCAGGAGTTTGTTGCTCCCATGCTGCGCGAGACCACAAACACACGAGGGTCTAATTTTTCTTTTTTTTTTTTCCTCCCCAAAAATGAGGCGTGCGGGCCAGCTCCGGCAAGGACGGAGAAGATCCCCAGAAAACCAAGCCCGGCAAGAGCGGGGCGCCGGCAAGGCGCCCTGGAGCGGCTGACGGGCAGAGCCCCCGTTCTGGTTCGGGACGGCGTGGACGGGCGGCGTGGGAGCCTCAGGCAGCTCCGATCCTTCCCTTTCTCTCCCCTTTCCCTCCCCTTTCCCTTCCCTTTTGCCCGCCTCCCCGAGGGGATCCCGCCGAGGCTCCGGGCCCGCGCTCGCGCCACTCACGCGGCAGCTGTAGGCGTGGTCCCGCACGTGCGCCGCGTGCCGCGAGCGCGGGTGGCGCGCGTTTCCCCGCTCGCACACCAGCAGGTGCCGCGGCGCGCGCCCCAGCTGCGCCGGCAGCATCCCGGATCCCGCCCGCCTTCCTCCTCCGCCGCCGCCGACCGGGAGCGGCCAGACGCGGCGAGGAGGGCCGGGAAGGGGCCGTGCCGTGAGGTCACGTCCGCCGGTTCCCGCAGCGCAGCTGCTTCCGCTGTGGCGGCGGCGGGGCGGCGGCGGCCGCTGTCGCCGGTGCCCTGCCCAGCGCCGGGGGCCGCTCGGGGCTCTCGGTCCCTGCGGGCTCTGAGCAGCCCCGGCACGGATGGGACACCGACCCCGCAGGGGCTGAGTGTGCATCTGCTGAGTGCGCGGGGGTTTAAGCTCGGCGGCTGTTCGGTGCCCGGAGGGAGCACACGGGCTGGAGAGGGACCTTTACCAAGAGGCTGGAGTGACAGGACAAGGGGCAATGGCTTCAAACTGAAAGAAAGTAGAGTTAGATTAGATATGAAGATTAAATTCTTACTGCGAGGGTGGTGAGGCCCTGGAACAGGTTGCCCAGAGACGTTGTGGATGCCCCATCCCTGGAAGTGTTCAAGGCCAGGTTGTCTGGGGCTTTTGAGCAACCTGGTGTAGTGGAAGGTGTCCCTACCTACGGCAGAGGGGATGAAACTGGACGATCTTTACTGTCCCTTGCAATCCAACCCGTTTTAGGCTGAGCCCGGCCCTGCAGGTACTGGGGGCTGCGTTGCCGGGCCGCGGGGCGCCTCCCCTGACGGCCTGCTCGGCAAAGCCGGCACTGCACAGAGCCACAGAGCGGGACCCTGCCTCGGCCGTGCTCTGCTCTCTCACCGCTCCTTCTGTGCCTTGTATATTTCACACAAACATTCCGGCTTTTCCGCCTTCCTGCAGGGTTTCTTCTGCCGGTCCTGGCTTCGTGGCTTCCAGTTTAATTTAAATGGCACCGAACAACTTTCTGGGTAGTTGGTGTTTCTGTCCCCAGCACAGCGCTCCCGGCTCGTTAGGCTGACTCAGCCCCCCCTTGTTTCAGGGCTTGAGCTTTCCGTGTGCTGCAGGGACGGCGGGACAGTGCTGCCGCTGCCCCAGCTCGGTGCTTGGTGGCCTGCGGGGAGGTGAAGCCTCCCCTCGGGAGGTCACTGGCTGCTGGACGCCCTGGGGAGGGCTGAATTCTGCGCTGCCCGTAGAAACCAGATTGATGGGATTATTACGAATCCGAAAAGGCTGTGCAATCACGGTAGCCTTCTAAGCATGCAAATGCTAATGGGGAAAAGAGCTACATGATTAATGCCAGTTATTATCACACCCGCGGGCAGAAGCCTCTGTGGGCAGATGAGCCTCGCACTGCGGCGATCAGAGGGCCTGTGCTACTAAAGGGGTGAAAAGTTCAAGCCTCTGATCAATAAGCCTAGAGAGTCAGGCAGGAAATTTCAGCTATACTCAAAGCAGCATGTGGAGGGGCTTTTTTATTGGTTTATTTATTTATTTATTTATATTTTTATTTTTATTGGCGGGGGCACTTTTTTGTGGGGTGTGTTGGGGCTTTTTATGAGCTTCTCTATGCTCATAAAATTTATGCATTCTTCTGGGGATACGAATGGATGGGAAGAGAATTGAGGAAAAAATATGTTGGGGAAGGGTCAGGAGAGTCAAGATTCACGGTTGCATATTCAGTGTTAAGTCAGTATTTTACAGATTCTGGCAGGAGTGTAGTTCACTGCAGAACAGTGGAGCACTGAAGGATTCACACCGCTGCTCAGTCAGTTTGGTTCATATGTCAGGCAATTAATTTTAACACACCCTTAGTCATAGGTATTTGGCTGTCCTATTATAGAGTATATGTGTTTTAGAGAACTCCCTGAAGATACTGAACTACATTTAAAAAAACCTACTTAGAAGTCCAGTAGACTGTGTTGTAATATACAGAATTTCCCTATCTTTAAACAAGACATAAATCACATACATATATGTGTGTGTATAGTTATTGTTGGTTAATGCTGACATTTTTGTAGTGATTGTTACAGTTTTATGAGTAATTTGGTATGGGATTTCTTTATATTGTAAAAAAACCAAAACCAAACAAAACAAAACCCTCCACTTTTTAAACTTTAAATATTTTAAATAATTTAAGGTATAAAGCTATTGCAATTTTCCCAAGGATTTCAAACCCATGACAGGGTAATGCATTTTTACAGCACTTCAGTTTCTGCATGCTTAAAGACAGTTACAGGATATAGTAAAGAGGAAAGGATTGCCTTGAGGCAACTTGTGGTAATAAGTTGGAATACAGAAGGATCTCTCAAATACTTTCTGGGACTAGTGAAATTTGATTCTGATTTTGTATAAAATGACTGAGTTTGGAAAGAGAAGTCTGATCTTCACATTATGTACAGTATCTTTTTGTGAAGCCCAGCTTCTTCTTGCATATACTTTTTTCACTATGGAAGAACAATCTTAAATGCTGGATTTTCTGATTAAAACAATTCCCCAACATTATTAAAATACTTAGAGTTTCATTAAATCAAATCTAAACAAGTATTGTCACAGACTTTTGATTTTGGTTTGTGTCATTAAGATAAAGGTGAATTTTAAACTTTATTTTTCATTCTTAAATTTACTGCAGAAGAGAAGGAAGGAAGTTGTCTAAATCTTTTAACCTTGGCTATTATAATTAACACATAGCAAAACAGAAAAAAAGAGGTACCTTTTGTGCTGTGTTCATCTAAAAATTATAAAATGCATAAAACTGAAATCCAGCAATTTACTTGATCAGCATCTTTCTTTTTTTTTAATGTAGGAAAGTGGAAAGAGGGGGAAGATGTGGACAGTTTGCTTTATACCCTGTTTTTTTACACACTTTAGTCCATATATTCAGGGTGGTGATGGACAGTAAAAAAAGTCCCACTCAGACTTGTTCTTTAAGGGGCTTACAGACAAAGCTCTGCTGAGCTACTCCCCAAAGCAGCCATTCAAGCCAGGAAGATCAGTGAATGCTAACCATGGACCAAGTCATTGCATTTGGTTTAAAATGCCTTTAAAAACATCCAAACAACCATCTGATCTGTTTTTCTTAGAGCTAAACCCTCGATAATCTGGGAAACCTCCTACTCACTCAGTTTTGTGGTATTACAGTGGTAGAAGAAATGAGAGGGATAATTCCTCCAACAAGGTTCTGGGGAGCAGAAGTGTGTTTCATCTATATTCAAGCAGGGTCATCACCTCCACTTGCCTCCCAAGGATAAGATTTTGTCAGGGCCATGCATGATACTGGGGAATTTTTAGATTTCCAATTTTCCCATTCTCTCTCCTTCGAAAGAAATCAATTGTCCGTCACATTATGGGTAATATGAGGCACATGAAGTCTTGTTTTCTATTCACACTTCCTTGCGTCGGTAACAAACTGGCCATGTTCCTCTGGTTGCCCCTTCATCTGCTGGGAAACGTCCTAGGGAACACTTCCACACTGACCTCGACCTTCCATGGGCAATAAAAATGTCCTTCCCCTTGTCCCATAACAAAGGGGGAAAATGCTTCATTTTCCATTGCTAAGGTCTCCTCTCCTGGAATGACAGATAACAGGCATCATTTCCCCTCAAACTGAATAACCAATTAACACGATTGTGTTCAACTCATGGTAGCAGTTTTGTTCTCAATCTGTACATAATTTTCCCAGTTATATGAGCTGGTGTGCTAAAGGATATTAATTGTCCCTGCAGGATTTGTCTTGATAATATCCTTAAAACATTTTATTTCTAGAAACATTAGTGCTGCTCCTGGGATTGCAGCAGATCACACTGTTGCTTTAATACACCATCATGAAGATACGGAATGCAAAGCAAAGAGAAAATATAACTAAGCATTCCTTCCTATCCACACCTTAAAAAAAAAAAAAAAGAAAAAAGGTGGCACAGAAATTTAAAAGTAAGATGCATTTTCTCTTATGATCAATGCACAGTACTTCCTTGCTATCACAGCTTAATCTTCCAGACTGTTTCAAGAAGAAGATTTGCCATTCCCACCAATAAATTAGTAGTATTTCTCGTACCTGTTATTGTTCACTCACTAACCTCACTAAACCTATATTATAAAAGGTCCTGTGCTGCACTTCACACCAATCTTGTGTGGGACTGGCTGTAGCCGTTTCCACCAAGGATAGGTGCCAAAGTTTGGCCTTGCAAGCTTAGCTCAGTAAAATTTCAATCACCCTTTTGCAATGTAACATCAGGGCCATGTGGTTGCTGGTTTCAAGCACAGAGAAGCTGGAGATGGTGCCAGCAGAGGAAGAAAGCTACAGGGAGAGGGGCCTGTTCTCTCCGCCAGCTGGAAGTCTGTTTCTCTATGGCTGGATGGAGAGTTTGCCTCAGGCTGCACACAGGTTCTCAAAAAGCAGTTACTGGAGTGCCTAGATTCACGATTTCTCTCCCTAATATTATTTATGAAATCAAACAACAGAACTGTGTAGTATTTAAAATAACCCAAGATTAAAAAGAAAACCCAAACCCACAAAAAAACCAAAACCATGTTCTTTGGTAAGAGTAGTATTTTCAGCAAGATCTAAATGTTTAGGGACCAGTGTGACATTATCAAAAGTTTAAAATTAGAATTGTACATTTCATTCATTTGAGCAAGATTCAAAATTTCAGCCTAGAAGTATATGAAATATATTCTCCCTGCCCTCACCTTCCAACTATGCTAATGTTAAAGTGGCTCATTGGAATAACGGAAACAAGTTTTGTTCCGGAAGTATTTAAAAGACTATGTGAAGGTTAACCATCAAGTTAAGGTAAGTACACACATATATATGACTATAAACACATGAGAGTCATATGAGAAGCCAGGAGCACAGGTAAGAGTATAAACACAGAAGTGTGTATGTATACGTGAGTTGAAGTCATAACCACAGACATGAGGGGATTTTTTCCCTCTGGTTACCATGATTTTGAAGACTGGAGGACTCCCAAGCACCTTTCCTGGGAGGTGTGCATAGTTAAGATGTTATGCAAACACTCTGTTCTAGACTCTTTCCTTTTTCTCTTTTCCCTCCCTAGAATGTTCATACTCAGATGCTGTTTTATTTAAATCTTCTGTGTTTTTAGGGTTTTTTGTTTGTTTGTTTGTTTTTTTTTGTCCAGAATGACTCTGAGGTCTTTGTATTTCCTTTTTAAGCCTATATTTTTAATGAAATATTAAAAATGCTGCTTTGAAAGAACAGTAATCTGTGGATTATTGTTTAAACCTAAATTCTGGTGAATTTAAACCAATTATGTTTTTTATAAATGCAGTTTTTTTCCAAACAAATGGGGAAAATGTGAAATTTCCTTCATTATTTTTTCATGCCTAAATGTTTTTTAAAAAGTTTTTGAATAAAACCTCTGCCACTGCAGGCTGCAAGTTGGCTCTTTGCATGTGCAACCATTCACACAAAATCTACTGCCGATTGCAACAATGAGAAGGAAAATCAATTTCATCTTTAGAACTTGTGTCTTTGTATTCTGCCTTCTAGCAGGTTGCACTCAGATTAACTTCTTCCTGTAGTTGCTGCTTTGTTTGGGAACATGTTAAGGAACAGGCAAACCTTTGAACATGCCTGGATTTTTGTTTTAGGCAAAAAATCAAACAAGAAACTGCACCATCCATCAAATCAAGCAAACAGCAAAAATTGGATCAGTGTGAAAACACGGCACCTCAAATAAACTTTTAGACTTCACTGGTTGCCTGGAGAACTAGAGCTCTCTGCAGAACATACTGAAAGGTGACCACCTCACTACTTTTATCCACTGTACTTAAATGTGAAAAATGAAGAGGACAATTTGCATCTTGTTGCAGCTGAGTGAAAAAATTTTATGGGTCTTCCTGTTCTGTAACATGAATCAGGAAATGATGACTACATAGATTCATTTGTAAACCATAGTGATAAGACACCCCCCTGAACATATGGTAGGAAAGAGACATAGAATTTTACAGAGTCATTAATCTTCAAATTTGAAAGTAAGACAGGCTTCACAGTTAAATAAAACTACTCTGCCTTTGGCCAAGATAAGCTTTTTGCTCTTGGAGTGCAAAGGAAGTGATTTCTGTTGGGGAATGAATGCATCCTTCTTGTGGGAGAAATAAGAAATGCCTTTTTTTTCTTCCTTTGCCAGGATAACTAAAAAACAGCATATAAAATTAAGTGAAATTAAATGCAATCTTCAAAGACAACAGGTATAAAAGGAAAACTGCAAAGAAGAGAAAATTGCTCTGGAAATAGATCTTTGAGGTAATTTAGCTTTTTTGAATCACTGATCCATTTAATATTCACAATGAAAATGAATCCATTGCTCTTAAAAGTCTTGCTCAGTTCATCAATTCATTAATCCCCCTTGGTTGTTAAGTTGCTCCTCCTCATGTCTCCAGCCTGATTAATAATTCATAAGATAACTAAGGGATCAAAATGTTGGTTCCCTAAGATTAGTCTGGCTAATCTTGGTCTTGTTGAGTTATCCGTAGATTTGCAAGTTAAATGCTCAGATGGAAAGGGTCTGGGTAGCACTGCTTATGTGATGAGGAAATAGTGGCGTGCACAGGAGAGGGACACTGACTACAGAAACCAAAGCAACAAGTCCAGCAGGATGAGTGGGCAGTGATCTACTTGCTGCTCTTGGGAAGAGGGTAAGGCAGAGCAGTGAAAACCTTCTGTGCTCAGGCATTTCTGTTTCTTGGATGGGAGATGGAGCAGGGTGTGAATGGCACCACTTCTTCAAGAACATCTTTATTTTGAAAACAAAGAGTGTTCTTTCAACTGAATTGTTTTTGAACTCCTTACTGTGTGACTTCTTGAAGTATTTTCAAACTGAAGTGAATCCTTCTGCTTCACAGAGTAAAAAGATAAACAACTCAGTTTTGGCACTGTTAGGTTGAATTCACAGTCTATCATATTATAGAGACATTAGAAAAGATGTACTGAATCATGGAAGTAGCAGCCTTTAACTGTCTCCTCAGTTTGGGAGTGAAAACAAATAGGAGACATGGGATTTGTCTTTTTGTTTTAGTTGGATATGAAAAAGGAGACAGAAGCAGAGTTACAGCAGATTAGTAGTCCAGATACCAGCAAAGGAAACATATTTTGCTAGACTTATTCTTAAATATTTACCGCATAAAAATTGAACTATGTTTTTTATGAAGATGGCTTGTAAAAGCAACTGCCCTGAATTGTGCCAAGCCAGTAGGAACAAAAAGTCTAAAAGATCTTTATTAAGGTTGCAATTCCAGTTCATGGTGATATGAATAATGATAACATTCTTTGGTAAGGTTTTACTGCCATGTTCACGTACTACTTACATGGCTGGAGGACTTGGACTTCATTTTCTTCAAATTACAAAGAAGGAAGGAAAAGGATGGTCCTGCCACAGAGGTAAGCAATTTTCTAGCCTAAAGGGACTAAATTTTATTGCTGCTCCAGACATTAAGCATGTGACAGTGCTATGCAAATTGCTCAAACTAACTTGGCTACCTAATGCATACTGATAATTTCCTACCCCAATAACCCAAGCAGTCAGATTTCAGAGTTATTGAGCTCTAGCTGAAATCAAAAGGAGTGATGCGCTGAGTCCATGAAAAATCTTCTATTCTCATAAGCAATTTAAAAAGTCAAGTTGCACTCTACCAAAATCAGCACATAGAGTAAAGGCACACTTTTTACTTTGAGCTTTCTGCAGCTCAGCTCTCTAATGCTAAAAATCAGGAATAATTCATCTCACAGTAGTCTACTGTTTCTGAAGCACTTGAAGATACTGTGATGCTGAGCACAATGGAGGATCTCGTGAGGAAATCCAGTTGCATTTCCAGAGCAGGACTGGAATATTGTCCAAAAAGTCAGGCCTGCAGCTACGCTTTGAGCAATGTGGAGGAAAGCAGTGACAACAACATTAAATAGCTGTCTATCTTGTGTGCTTAACAAGACAGTCCTGAAAGAAAAATGGCCTAAAAACGCATAATTAAAGGCCGTAACCTTAATGATGGGCTCAAAACAAAACAAAACAAAACAAGGCTGCATTAAGGTTATAAATGCAGTATGACTTCAGGCAATTTTTAGTGTATTGATGCTTGAATCTTTATTCCCACCATTCTTTTAACATGGATTTTTTGAGGGTAATTAATATTAGGCTCTGTTCTACTATTTAGGAAAAACATAATGATACACTGATTTAATGAAATGCAGCATATTGCCCATTGAAATTTGGGCACTACAAAAGAGTAGAAAAAGTGTATTTTATTTACCTGAGTTTGCAGGATAAGATTTATGTGTGTCAGTGTTTAAAATTGTTGTTGTTTAACACAAACTTGGACTAGGAGTATGTCTTGAGAGAAATTGCCATGGATTCTTGAAGGAGCAGTACAGACATGAACTTGTGCATGAAAGTAAGCATAGCATTTCAGTGGCTCCACCTAGTATCATCTGCCCAATTAGGTTTATACTTTACAATGTTTACAACATTTTATAACATCAACTTGGGGGAACATATTTCCCAATCCTGAAATAATGTACTAGAATTAAATACTTGCTAAAATTACTTGGAAGCTTAGGTCAAATCATTTTACCTGACCACCAGCATCACTGCAGTTTGTTCAGCAATTCTTTGCAAACAGTAATAATAATAATAATAACAACAACTTCTATGTGACAGGTGCAGCAGCAATCCTGACTTCATGTTCACACACCTCCTCCTTCATCCTTTAACCAGAGATTCCTGCCTTTTCTTCTCCCCACCCTGGGATGCAGCAGGTCACCTCTTGAAGTGTGCACCCTTTCATGTTTTGTTATATTACTACCCTGACAGGATCATGTGTGCCTTGTATGGAAAAACTTCAACTCTGATTTTCTTCAAATAGAAAGTCCTGGTTTTAGAATGTTTTCTGATTTTAAAGTGTTAGCTAACGCTGGTTGTGTTTGCAGGACAGGTGAACTTTTACATGTTATTTCAATTTTTCATTTTGTTGCTGGAGAGGAATGTATTTGCAATCAGATGAAACTGAAAAGCAATGACAATCAGCCACACCACCAGATGGAGCTTCTTTTCTGCCTTTTCTGCTGAAGGTGCTGAAGCTGTGGAAATTAACTTACTGGGATTGTGGGACTTTTAACTGTTTTTATAGTCCATGAAATAGAAAAGTCTCTTTCTATATTTATTTCTGGTGATGCAGGACTAAGCATCCCTGCATTCATAGATGGCTGCTTCAGCAATTTTAATTTGTGTACTGTTAATGACAGCTATTGTGCCAGTTCTTTCTTTTATAGGGTTAGGCTCTATCATGCAGTCCTGTTTCTTGTTCATGCACTTGAGAGTTTTTAAGTACAGGCTCACTTACTAGAATGGCACACTAATATTAAAGCAGCGCACATTTCTGCTCTTCTTTCTTTCCTACTGTAAAAACTATTAACATTCTTTAGAAAAGCAAATCTCTCTGTATTCAACCCACTACATAATCTATTTTATTCACTGAAATTCAACTCTGAAGTCTCCTTGTGTGCTTTTAGAAATAATGTAATGTGTTACAGATTCCTAGTCACTGGTTTATATACACATCAAATGAAGTTATGATGTTCATAAGTTATGAAAATTGATATAAATGACTGTGATAAGCATTCTCTCTCTTTACAGGATATGCTCTACCAGATACTTGTTTTGCTGTGTGGTATCATAGCTGAGCTATTGAGAACTGGCCGTAATTGAGGCAGTCTGGGAAAATACAGAGAGACAGGGTTGAATTTATTCCTTTTTTGACAGTGTGAAAAAACACACATTCAAGCCAACAAATTTTAATGTAGCATTTATACAGCAAGATGGCTTGGAAGCCTATTCCCATTTTAACCCAAGACATGGGACAACTTACCCAGCTGAGACTGCTGGGCTGAAAAGGTTGGCCCACATTTGCCAGGAGTTATTAGAACCGGCTAGATTTCCCAACTCTGTTTTCGCAAAGGACAGGGAGGTATCTGAGCTGATGAGGTCAGGTTAGCATTCCATTGTGCCACGTCAAACACAACTCTGACGACCAGCAAGGTTTTGCCAGCTGATGTCATGAAGGTCCTTCTGACCAGCTGGCAAATTCTGTTGTCCTGGGAGAGACCAAATGAGTTCATGCCACTATTGATTTTGAGTGAGCTACGCGCCTTGCTGCTTGTAACAAAGGCAAACACAAAAAGACAAAACAGAATTAATGTGGGTACAAGTTCATGCTGTTTTCCATTTTCATGTTGCATTTCCAATGAGTATAAAAATCTAATGCTGTAGAGTGGGAATAAAGGAGTGGGGGAAAAAAAATCTCATGGCTCAGATGTATAATGGTCATGTGCTAACAACTCAAAAAGGTGATCTAGAGATGTGGTTTTTTGTCATGTTTTATATCCTTTCCAGTTGTTAACTTTGGAGGGTATGTCAAGTGTTTTGAATTTCTGAGTGTCCTTAGACAGAAGGTAAACATCTTCTGTCTGAATAAGTTTCCTTACAGAATTTTAAGAAGACATTGGGTTATGTTTTCCAAAGGCAGGCTGCTAGGTGGCAGGGCAGGAGCAAAATACAGCAACTTAAGAAAGAAGGCAAGAAAAAGGGTTAATTATTTTAATACTTTAGCAGTAGTTTTGGAGGTAGAATGCCCTTTGTATCAACCTACTCTGGGTAAGATTGAGCTTCTTCCTCACTGAAGTCCAAAGCAGTAGCAGTAGCATAATGTAGGGCAAGAATTTGAACAGATTATACTTTTCCTAGGTCGAAAAAACCCTCCCGAAACAACCAAACAAAACCCCACATAAACATAGAGGTTTTACATGTGAGAACCTGGATCCTAGTGTTCATCAGAAACTTTTGAAAGAGATGCGGTTCTGCAACTTTCTGGAGATCCACATTAAAACAAACAAAACCCATAAAACAAAACCCTTTTCAACTCCTATGCTGTGAATACCCTTTGGAAGCTGAAACCATTTTTAGATGGTTTAGATTACCACTGGTAATCTGAACTTTTCCTTTTCAAAGACTGCTTATTTGAGTTAAATTGTTGAAATGCAACAACAATTTATAAGGAAGGCAGGATGATAACTTGTACATGGGAGGGGGGTTTTATCACCATATAATTTACTGATTAAAAGACTGACAAATGGCCTAAGATTTTCAGTGCACATGAACATAAAAAGTTCACATAAATACTTATAAATACAAAAGGTAATAAACCTACCTTGACACCTTTATGAACCACAAGATCAAAGCAATACTTTTGAAATCTTATTTATTCATTAGTGAATGTAAAGTTCTTGTGCAACATGGTTTTGTCACAATTAATGCCAATTTCACTCTGAATTTAGAATCCTTTGTGCCATTAATGTATATTTTCTTTTCATGAAGAATGGCTGTGATTTTATACCAGACATAGGAAAATCTTGGACCTACTGAAATCAATGACAAAACTCTACCTTCAAGGAGGTCAGCATTTCACCTAAATGAAGAGACATTCCTTGCCTTACTGCCAAAGATTTAGTATTAGTAATTGAAAAGGATATTCAACATCGTTATAGGAAAAACAGCCATTGCTGTAGTTCAGAAAAACTGAGTAAGTGTATTTTCATGCATTTAATCTCATTAGGAACATCAGATGAAAGTTTGCTGAAACACAAGAAAAACTATACAGCAGAGATCTCTAAAAGTGCTGTCTGAGAGACTCAAAACTCTAAAGGATTTTGCTTGCTGGGCATCCTGCAGAAATTACATTTAAATATTTGTATTTAAGACTAGGAATTTAAAGTAATCACTTCCATCTATTTGCTTCCATTTCAGTACTTTCCCCATTATGGACCTAATGCATGCCATTTTGAAGTACAGCTGCTTGGTTTGCCTGCATAAAGAAGAAAACTAGGTCTAATAATCTAACTTCTGAATAATTTCTAGTCATATTGTATAGACCCACTGAGTTTTTTATTTGGTGTTTGACCATCCTCATAAACATAGAAAACTGAAATCCCATCCTTACTAGAAAAACAGAGAAGCTAGAATTTCATATGGGATAGGGAACATCTTACTTTTTGTTCTTAATAATTGAGGAGGCTATTAATATCCTTGCTGGAATTTTTGTACAAAAAACATGACTGCTAAAACCGGGATGAAGAGCTACATAATTTTCAAAGCAAAGCAAGAATATAGTTTGAATGAATGCTGCTAGCATTTGAAAAAGGTGGTATTAATTTTGTGTGTGAACTGTGATAATCCCTGCCTGGTTCTAAATCCCTGTAAATTGTTTCATAGGGCTTAGGAGCTATGACTCATTCACATTTTCTGACAAGCTATTGTCATGGGAGATATAACACATAAGTAGGAAATTGGAGAGATCTGGCATATTTGAACTAGGTACATCCAAAAATGAAATACTTTACCTTGGACTAACTGGAAGATCTGCTAGCTTTGGGTTTGAAAGTTGAAGGTAATATTAAAAGTGCATTAAAAGAAATTATGAACAGTATTTGAATGGGTTTCTGTTTTACATTGTGTGGTTCAGTTGAATCCACAGATTCATCCAGTTACTTGACTCTGTGTGTCTGCAAACAAATATTTTCATATTAATTTTCTGTTCAAATGATGACAACTATTGATCCAAGCAGCTTGACCAATTTATCAAGCTCTATATCAAATATAGCTCCAACCCCAAATCCCTGATCTAATGACTCCTGAGAAATACATTCCCATGCAATCATAGTGAGAACTGAAAAGAAATACCATGGATTGCTTACCACTGATTTTCACATCCTGTTTTTTTAATGTCATTTTCAGTAATCATCTTAGGATGCAAATCCTTTTGCAAAATGTGTGTGCTGATTGCAGGATGGGGTCAAGGTGGGCTGTTGTGAAACAAGAAGCAGGGAAATGAATGAAAGTGCCATGTTGATGCTGTGTGCAGTTGGTAACCCTAAACATATCTGGTCCAGGGTCAGGGAATGCAAAAAGCCTCATAGCTGCTAATAATGCTATCACTCTTTTACTAGGAAATCCCTCAGGTTTTATCATAACATTTTCTTTAATAGCAAATGTGGTAAAGTACTTAGAAGCCTGAGACCCGGGTTGCGTGATTCTTTAAGGAGAAGCCATTTTAAAACACGTAAGAGAACACTAAATCCCTCCTTACCTAATGTCCTCTGGCAGGGTTTGTTGTGTAGTTTAACATCTGTTCTAACGGTTCATCTGATTTATCACTCCTTTCAAAACGGTAGCAATTGATTCCCACTAAAATATGAGTTTGTGTGCTGTTAATTGCCTGATTTGAATTATTTTCCTGCAATATGGATTCATGTTGGCTTAACTGCTTTCGCTTATTTTCTATGAATTGTAGTTATTTTTGCAGGCCTGTCTCCCAGAGTTATGTACATATAAGAAATGTGTACTAATTGCTACCATATTACTTAACTCTTATCAATATTTACAGTTGTTTCCTCTTTTTGCTGTCCCTTATTTTGCTTAAACCTTTCACATTACTCTGAAATTTCTAGTAGTCCAAATGGTTTTGCCTTATGAGCAAATGGCTCAATTTTTTCCCTTCTCTGCTTAAAACATTTGTTAATGTTTTGGCAAGCTGGGATAGCTTCCACATAAGGAAGTAAGGGCTGCTTTCTTCATTTCTGCTTTCCCCACCATATAATAGATAGCACTTCAAGAAATTAAAGTAGAAGTGTTGTATTTTAGGTAAGGGTTCTTGAACGTATTTTAAGTACTAAGCACCCTTATCCTACAGATCATCTATTCATTTTTCTTCTTTCCAGCTTGGTAATTTGAGGTGCCACAGAGAGGCGAGTGAGGAGCTCTCACTTCCAGGCACAAGTAAGAAAGTGCTTGCAACCTGTTTTCATCACAGTGAATGTTACTTAACAGGAGAGTGTTTGGGAGAGACCCAAAATTCCTGTCCACTTGCTCTGCTAGAGACACCAGCAGGTTGGGAGCGATGATGCAAACAGGTGACGCCAGCACCTTTGCTGCCACATCCAGGAAGAGGACAATTGTGTTCTCCTTCCTGTGCTGTACCACAGAGCTCAGCTGAGTAACTCAGGACCGAGCTGAAATGGTGGCATATCAGCTCCCTTGGAGCAGACAAGGCAAAGGAACGCTCCCATGAAGGGTTTAGCCAACAGACTGCCGAATGTGGCAGCTCCCAGCAGAGCTGGTGATCAGCAGCTGATTGCAAACTGGTGTTCATCATGTTTTCTATCAGCACAGTGGGTGCCAGCCAGGAGGTCTGTCCTTCGTTCCTCTTCTTACAATGCCCTAAACCAAATGACAAACGTCGAGTAGTCAGATTATCCGGCACTCCTGAGGAACTGCTTGCTGTGCAGCTCTTCCATCAAGGTGTAGCAAGAACATCCTCACAGCAGTGTCTGCTAAGAAAACTGTTTGGCAATATTTCTGCTGCTTTGACATTCATTCCTCTGCAAGACCCAGACTGCACACTCAGTTGAACCACAGGGTATTCACTCACACTGGGAGGCTGCTTTTTGGCAACCAGACTGATGCTAAAAATAGAACAACCTATGCAAAACAAACAAAAAAACCTCCTTGCTAAATCCATAGTGGGAGTATGTTGCTTCAAAAAGCACTGGCTTGTCTGCATATGCTTCTTGGTGTCTCTTCCATGAGAAAAAAGAACGGAGGGAAGTTTAATAATGTAGTATTTTTTGCAATCATCCGTGCAAATCACCCCAGACAATAGCTGTGGCACGCACAAAGTATGGGAGCAAGTTTGGAAACTTCTCAGATATGGACCTCATCCTACTTAGAAAAACATGTTATAAGGATGCTGTTTACTATGCGTGATGCCTACAAAATAAAACTGAGAGGGGTACTACTTATCTTTATTTATTTAGGGGCAATGCCTATATTTTGTTTTCCCTTCTTGGTTTTTTTTTTTTTTGTGTTTTTTTTTTTTGTTTTTTTTTGTTTTGTTTTGTTTTGTTTTTTAATTGGAAACTTTGGAGATAGCCCGAGTTTCTAAGCCCCTTGAGCCTTTGGACTGGATTTTACACAAATAGTACAGTCAGTACTGGGTGTGGGTAAAAAATAAAGAGATTTGCTTACAAAACATATCGTAGTTTAAAAAGTTAATGTCTTTGGAGTTTGTTTTTACCTTTGTCCTCGAGCTCTGGTCTCAAAGATTTTCTCTGCAGTTAGGAGGGTGGAAACTGATTTACACACAAAAGCCGGGGAGGGGCGTGGGGGCTCTCACGAACCCCCGGCAGCAGACGAGCGCGGCTCCCGGGCAGCACCCAGCCCTTCTTACGCCCAGGCCGGCGGGGAGGGCGGCGGCTCAGCGCCGGTCCCGACGGGCCGCTCAACTCCCACCGCCTCCCGTTCCCCGAATGGATGGAACTCCTCACTGATGCCAGCCTGGGGGCCTCCTGCTTAATCCCGACCCTCCGGGCTCTTTCTTCGGTGAACCTCCGACGGGCGGAAGCCTAAATAAATAACGACGACGGTGATGATGATAATATTAATAATAATAAAAAATTAATTACAGTAGTAACGAAGCCTGCTGCAGCAGCCCCCCCGGCCCGGATGTGGGGAGCGGGGAGGCGCGGGGGACCCCGGCGGGCCCCCGCGGGGCGCCTCTCGCCGCTGCCCGTCTCTCCTCCAAGCCCGTAAAACTCCGAGCGTTGCTCGCTGCTCGCTGCTCCGCGCCCTGGTAACCGCGGCCCCCGGCGGGCGGGAGGACGTGCGGGGCCGCCCGTCGCGGCTGTTTCCGCGTTGCCCGTCCAGGGAGGTCCCGCCCCCGCCCGCGGCCGCCCCAGCCCCAGCCCCGCGGGGAGGCTCCGGGGCCGGCGGGGGGGCG
>VZUI01092016.1:0-74752 GCA_013401135.1 Cettia cetti | reverse complement strand
CCCTCCCCTCCCCTCCCCTCCCTTTCTACTTTGCATATTTGATGAAAATAATGTGGGGTTTTTTTCCACTTTGAAAGTGGCACCACTGTCCACCTAGCTTTATTTATTTTTTTTTTTTCTGTACTTCCACATGTTTTTACCAAAGCCATGTTTTGGTAAGCCTGGATAATAATTAAAAATAAGTGTTGTCAAAACAGTCCAGTGTCTGAATTCCTTCAATGGGCTGGGGTTAAAACCTCTCATGGTTGCATGACTGAGGTGCAGGAATCAGCACAGATTCCTGTGATCTCTGAAATGACAGCTCTGTGCTGCTCAAAAGTGAGGGTAACTTACAGATAATAATGGGGACTCTTGGTTCAAAGTGGCTTTTTGAACATCTAAGAGTCTAATGGGGCAAATGTATCTATGTGTACCTACTAGGAATGCAAAATTAGACTTTGTTAACATATATTTAAATTACTAAATTTCTCCTTTACTCTCATGTATAAAACATACTAATAACCATTGGAACAATGGTTTGTCTATCACAGATCCCTTGACATGGGTCTGTAGCAGCTTTTCAAGTCTGAGAATCCAATAGGAGAAGGAATAGGAGAGTATGAATATTCCGCTTTTTTGGTGGATGTAATATGAATTTTAGAAACTCTCCTGGACCATTTTTTATTCATTTTTTTATCACTACAGTTATCTTACATTTCCCATTTCAGGAAGTCATTTTGCTCATTTATTTGTTAGCATTGCTCTGGGAAATCTACACAGTGACCCTGCTTGACAGAAAGTTTTTTCTGGGATTTCCTCATTGCTCTGGGACCTCACCTAAGAGAACTTTAGAGCTCCTTATAGTTTTTCATTGTCCAGACACAGTTTCATTTCACTCACCCACACACACAGGGACACACATCAATACATTTATGAAGCTTAGGTATTTCTGTGCGTTTTCAAGAAAAATGATGTTCAAAAGCCTCCCATTGATTTTTTGATAAATGGTTCATGCAGAAACTTGCTTGACAGCCAACAGGAATGAATAAGCTTATTCCAATAAAATCACCACCATGTCTGATTACAATATTTTTCAATGGCCAGTTTTGTGCAGAGAAAGAGATCCCTATGGGGAGGTCATTTGTCAGCCTAAGTCAGAGCTTTAATGTTACTCTGAAATAGCTTAGTTGAAGTTGTGTGAGATTTCTCTTCTTCCTTTCAGAGAAATAAAAAAAAAGGTATGGAGAAACTAGGAGAAAAACCCAGAGAATCACAGCAGCTGTATAAATCAGGACACAGCAGCCAAAGTGATTTCCTGTAAGCTCCTGGTGCCAGTGCATTCATTTTGTGTTCTAATAGGGCACTTATTTGAGAAAAGCCTCTTTTACATTTTTCTACATCTACATTTTCTTTAAATTTATTCCAGCTTATTTTACCAAGGGCTGCTTCAGCACATTTTAATCATAAGATTATCAGATTCATGTTTATCAGTGCAATGGCTACAATAATATATAGTCTGTCTCTAGGAATTGGTTTTGCTCTCAGCTCTTCCCATAATTATTTTTAACTTGATTTTCCCTGTGTCTGAAGCAGTTTCTGCACTAAAGCTTTTTCAGTGCAGTATCCTGCTATACTCATTTTACAAGGCCTAATTTTGGTGGAGAAACTGGATGAAGAGTGAAGAAAACTTTTTTTCTTCAGTGTGCTTAGCAAATTCTAGCTGGGACTATGAAAAGTGCAAAGAGGAACAACTGCTGTAGGTTGATAGTAAAGCTTGAAAGGAGAAGGATTTCTCTTGGCTTTTCCTATTTAGTCTGATGTGCAACTGTAACTAAAAAAAATTCATTGTTCTTTGAGGAAAAGATCAGGCCAGGTTGGATGTGCACGTGTGTTCTACCCTTTCGGATCTGCCAAGGCAATAATGTTTTCTGTCCCTTTGCTTCTAGAACACAACGAAAATTTTATTCCTAGCATACCCTTCATCTCTCTGGTTCTGAGAAGGGTAGATATCAGACATTAAATTTTATAAAAAATATTCCAAAGAAATATTTTGTTGGGTGTTGCCATGTGTAATTTTTAGGTGAGTTCTTCCCATAGCAGAGGGACTGGAATTAGGTGATCTTTCCAGTACAAACTATTCCAGGGTTCTACAATTCTGCCCAGAGGGAAATCCCAGTGATTGACCACTTCATGGCAACGTGTCAGGAGAGAATTCAAGCTGGTCAGGCTGCTGAGCAGGGAGTTTGGTGGAGATAAGTAAGGGAACGTGGAGCCAGTCAGACCGGAAACCTTGCCCTTCCTTGGATTTTGGTACTGTTCAGAGTGAGACCATCCAGTGGTGTTCAGCACAGCCCATCTTCATCAGGGCTGGGAGGCTAGTCCTCTCCTTCAGTGCTGAGCAGAAAAGTTGCTGCTAGTGAGAGTTTTAAGATGGCTGTAAGAGTCAAAAGTGTTGGCAAAAGCAGGTTTAGTACAGAAGCAAAAGTGGCAAAATTTGCTGGCAAGATTCACTCTGCTACTGACTAGATGGTTAAAGTACACAGAGAAAAAGCAAACAAAACTCTAAAATCAATCAATCTAGGACCAAAATCAACCTAAAAAATATCTGTGTGGAGGCTGGGTGTGGCAACCAAACTGGCTGGGATGTGCAGGGCCTTAGCCCAGGTAACTTATGCAGAAACCATAAACCTGAGACCATGGGAGGTGGGATACTCAAAGGATGCAAGTTAGGATGCTAATGGCATCATTCCAAAATAGGTCATGTCTCTGGTTCTGGTTCTCCATTGGTTTGGGACCTTTGACGTATAAGGTCATGTCCTTCTCCCACTTTTGGGACTGGAGCCCTGCCCTCAGGTAGCCTTATATATTGTTAAGTTCGCCCACCCCCACGCCTTTGGATGCTGCCCCTTGGATCGTGTGGTTTCTGCAGTTTGTTATTTTCACTATTAAAGATCTTTATTTTTTTGGGCAGCTCCATCTTTCCCACCCCTCTATTTTGCCACACTCCCCTGGCTGGACCAGACCTGGAGCTGCTGTGAGCCAGGCTGCCATAGCTGGGTGGTAGGCAAGAGGGAGAAAAGGGTAAGGGTAAGAAAGGGAAAGGATGAAAAAAAATAAGGAAACTCCCCCCCATATTGAATCACAAGGTTCAGAGTGGACCCTCCGGTTAAACTGAGCTCAGGACTTGAACACTTTAGGACTAATGGTTTAACATAATTTAAACTTAACAGTACTTAATTGATAAGTTAAACTATGTTAAACTTAAGTTTAAAGATTTATACATTTTAGCACAACAGTAATTAATTTTCAGGCATAATGTATTTACAAATCTAAGTATGGATTACATATCCATACTTATGAACCTAGGAGAGGGACATTCCTGGTATGTTTGCTGTGGCCTTTTTATACCCACACACACACAGACCTAAAAAGCCCATACAAGATTTATATATGTGAAAACATGCCCTTGAATTCAGTGACGGACTCATGCAGGATGCCTTTGCATCTTCTTAATGGACTGAAGTTGAGGAGTGGGGGAATCAGCTCAGGATCCTGTCACTGTTTGCCAGAGCTCTAGGTACATGAAACTGGAGAGTTCACTGGCTTTAAGAAGTGCCCCACTCCCAGCAAAATGCTACTTATAGCCAGCCTGCTGCTGTCCAAGAGAGCTCAAAAGTCTTTTGACTGCTGTTCTTTCTTGTTGCAAGAAGATGGTTGAATTGTAATAATTTTTCACTCCAGCCATAATTAAGGTCAGTAACTTTCTTTTAAAGTTTGATAACAAAAACATTATTTCACATGGATTCAGGCAGGAAAAATAAATTTCCAAGGCTGTTGGTTAAAAAGCAGGAGCTTGTTAGACATCACAAGTTCCTGGGAGCAGAAGGTGTTTCTAATGAGCTCGAGAGCAGTTCAGCCCAGGTGCTGCTCATCAAAGCTGAGGTCTAACGAGAAGTTCTGAGATCACAGTGCAGCTCAAGAGCCTGAGGGGGGAGGTAAATGCACTACCACATCCTCTCCTTCACCAGATGTGCTTGAGAAGAAACATCCCTGCCCATGGCAGGGAGGTTGGGACTATGTCATAGTTTAACCCAGAAGGCAAGCAAGCACCTCACATTTGCTTGCTCACTCTGTTGGGTGGTGGAGAGATTTGTAAGGGTAAAACTGACAAAACTCATGGGCTGAGATAGAGGTTAATTGAGTTTAACAGGCAAATCAAAAGCTGTGCTATCAAGCAAGCAAAAGAAGGAATCCATTCTCTACTTCCCATGGACAGGCAGGTGTTCAGACTCCCCCAGGAAATCCAGATTCTGTCATGTGTAGTAGTGACTTTGGAAGACAAACACCATCACTCCAAACATCCCCATTCCTACAACTTGCCCAGCTCTACAGGCTGAGTAGGACATTACATGGAATATCCCTGTGGTCAGCTGGGGTCAGCTGTCCTGGCTGTGTCCCCTCCTTGTGCACCCGCAGCCGGCTTGCTGCTGGGGTGGGTTAGGAGCGGAGCAGCCCCTGACTCAGTGTGGGCATTGCCCAGCAGAACCAAAAACATCCCTGTGCTATCAACACCATTTCCACCACAAATCCAAAACAGCTTTCATGACAAAAATTAACGCTATCCCAGCCCAAACCCAGCACTACCATGGTGATCTTGAAGGTTGACTCTAATCCAAACACTTGTGAGATTCTGTGAAATGAGTGACTCTAAGAACTGAGGAGACTGGGCAAGTGCTGTAGTCTGATTTTGGACATGAAAATTCATCATTCACTGCTGCTGCTGTGCTGCAGGCCATATATTTCACACAGAGGGTTTCTTCTGTACTGTGGAAGACTCGTGGTATCAGGTGCTTGGAGCTGGTAGAGAGATGCCCTGGCCCCAGGTGCCAGAGCCTGCTGAAAGCACACAGCCTTGGGGCTGTGTTTTGCCTTCAGCTCTGACACCCTGAACTAAACACGAGCTTTCTGATGTGGAACAAAATTAATTTTAAGCTACTAAAGGGCAAAGTCAACAATGTGGTTGCTAGATTTGGATAGAGAATGCAAAGAAACAAGGCAATTACAATGCCTTGTTAGCCAGCTGCATTTGGCTGCGGTTCCTGCCTCCACTCTACTTGTTTGTTCGAGGCCTGACGGGATGGATTCGAGCTTGTTAGGGCTAGGACCAAGATCCTGTAATGAGTCACATCCATCTGGCATCATCTGTTCCTTGTTGGAGCCTCCTGCTTAGGATAGAGCCTGTCTTTAATGAACTACTTTTGCTCACCAAAGCTTCTGCTACACCACAAGGGAACTGTCAATAACCTCTGATCCTGATGGTTAATTTGATTACTGTTTGAATGTATGAGCTGTCTGCTGAAGTAAATCTGTCTGATACAGTATCAGCTGCTAATACATAGACATGTTTCCAAAGTAAAACTCCATACTGGGTTGTCCAGGTAGTGTTGTCACTCTCTTCATTAGCAGATGATGCATTAATACCATATAAATGCCATATAAATGCTGCTCTCAGTGCATGGTTGGTGAATGTACATGGAATCAACTGAGCTTGTAAGGATTTAAGTAATTAACTCTGCCAGCACATCAGAATTATTTATAACCATATCACTTCAGGGACAACTAAAACTATAGGCTAAACACTGGGGAACAAAGGGAAACAGCAAGTACAACGTTGTTGTTGGTTTTTTTTTACTTGGTAAACTCTCAAAAAGCAAATTATAAGTTTTTCAGATTTTGTGAATGGATTAAACACATTTTACAACTTTCATATTGGAAAAGTAAAGCAAGCATTTTTCATCTTCTTGTGAAATAAGTAGCAAAAACCAAACAAAAAAAGTCAGCTAAAACTCTTTCTTTAGCAGAAAAATGCATGTAGTTTTCTTTTGGGGTTATATAACCTTTCAATTCACTCCACATTTTTGTCAATTTTCAGTAAAAATTGTGATTTCAAAATGAAAAGCCATGATTGGTGAAATTTATAACAATGTTGACTGCAAAATTTTGGGAAGTTCAAAATCATTAAGTGTAGTAGTTTTGGTTTGTCAATTTGAGTTTCCCGGCCAATGCACATTATTTTATTTTATTGTTATGCTGACCTCTTCCAGTTAACTTTGATATTAAAATTCATCTTAGCTGTGTTGGGAGAGTCCTCTTCATTGGGAGGGTTTTATCCTGCATCAGACCTGGGAGGACACATTGCTCTGAGTGACAGGTGAGACTGAAAAAGTTGCTCAGCATCTGCAACCTAATTACGGCTAATTGCTGCATCTTAGTGATGTTCAGTGTGACCAACATAAAGTTTTTTCAGGATACTTAGAGATGACATCTTTTTTCAGGATTTGAACTTTAGAACTCAAATTCTGAACAAATTTTTTTCAGTGTCATTTGTGTCGATCTTGACCAGGGCAACAGGGAATCTCTCATTACTACATTTTTAATCTTTCAGACTTGGAATAACTGGGAGTTTTACTTTTACTTCTGTAGCAGTACTTGATGATATGTGAAGTTTTTACACAAAAGAGCTGAGACTAGGTTTACTGAAAGATTCTTACTTTGATAAGGAAGCCCAAATGTACCAAGACTCCTGCTTGCAGCACATTTATGTCTCATGGAATCAGAGAATATCCTGAGCTGGAAGGGATCTGAAAAGATCATTGAGTTTAACTCCTGGCCCTTCAAAGGACAATCTTCAGAATTCTGCCATATGCCTGAGTGTATTCAGATGCTTTTTGAGCTCTGGAAAGTGTAATTCATTAATTCCTGATTGTGACTGTGTCTTATCCCCCTGTTTAGATCCCCAGTCAAAATGCAGAAGTGTTTCTTTGCAGTCCCCCTGTTTACATCCCCAGTCACAATGCAGAAGTGTTTCTTTGCAGTGTAATAACCTAGCTACCTAACAAGTAAATGTTGCTTCTTTCAGTATATATTTTCCCTACAAATAGCAAAAATTCACAAGATAAGCTGTCCTTATTTACACATTCACAAACCTCACAGTGGTATGCTCATTTTGCAGAGGAACTGATGCAGTGCTTGAGGGAGTGCAAGGCTGGCAGCCCTGAAAAATGAAGAGTTTCAACCACTGCAAAGCCTCAAGACTGAGCCTTCTCAGGCTAATTTTTCCTGAACCTCTCCTGGACTGCCTGGAGCTCTGTTTTTTCATGGTGTAACCACCTCAATAATTTTTCTAAAGACCAGATGGTTATACCTAATTTATTTTGCTTTTGCTTCTCTTTGTGTGATACAACCAGGGTTTTTTTTGTGTTACAAGGCATGCCAGTGTTACAAGGCATTTTTCTTCTGTAAAATGAAATATTTTTGAGTGAGGTGGTGGAGTCCTTCAGAAGTGGAGGTGTGGGATGTGAAGAAGAGGAGCAGCCATGGGGTGATAAGACAGAGGCAGCACGAAAGACCTTATGCCTATAGACCACTCACCATAATCAGTTCAATAAGTGAAAACTGGGTAAAGCCAGCTTTTTGGGGTTAAAAAAGAGAACAAGGAACAAGTATATTATGTGAGAAGGTCCCTGTGTATATTGTGAATTTGAGTGGAATGTGACTTACAGAGTGATGAAGAAAGACCAAAATGTAAACCACATTAATAAGCATAAAATAACCCACAAACAGGTCCTGGAATAACGAGGGAGAAATTCCCATCCTCATCAAGCTGTTCCAAGTGAAGAACTTGGGACACTCACAACCTACCTTGGTGAAAATATGAGCAAACAGATGGGAAAATTGTTAGAATCTTGAAGTGTGTTTACATTATTAACAATATTGTGATTATTGAGGGATTTGGGTTTGGGGTTTTTGGGTAATTGTTTTTTTTGTTTTTTCTTGTTTGTTTGAGGTTTTTTTTGTTTGGTATAGTTTGGTTTGGGTTCTTTTGATTTTTTTTGGTAACACTTTTTCTTTTTCTTTAAATAATAGCTTAGCTTTGCTTAAGCTATTATGGTTTCACTAATCCTGTTATAAAATTCTTGATTTTGCATATAACTGAATTCCTTTTCTTGGCCATGACAAAATTTTGAGTGTGACTCAGGTAGATCTGTAGTCAGGGATATAATCTTGATTAGATTCTCACATAATAAATGGGCTGTTTTCAGAGGGAGTGTAAGTAAATCCTACCTCATGTGATGGACTTTAGATTTCTAGGCATTTATAGTTACCGCTTATTTTATAATAATTGAAACATGAATGGAAATAGAATGAAAATAGCTGATTTATGTTTCATGGAGGTTGTATTTCTCTTGAGTACCTCTTTCTTGTTTTACAGAGCTGTAACAACCAAAGCTGTTATCCCACTGCAGGGGGAAGGAGGAGCACTGGGATGAAAATAACAGGAAACTTGGGAATTCTGGGAATAACCTAAATGTTACCATTCTGTATTTATCGCCTCCATTTTACTCGAATAAAGGGATGATGTACTACATTCTTTGTTTTCTTACCCCTCTCGTTTAATCAGCAGCACAAAGAAGGATAATTTCACTTCAAGCCTGGTCGCTGTGGGTGAGAGATAGGGAGTCAAGAGTTGTGTGTTAAACGGGGATGTGGTTTATGTTTAGACAAGGCCCTGCAGATGTAATTTGTTTTTGGGAAAGAAGTCAGAGTCAACAGAAACCCATTTCTCTTGGGTTTCCCTATTACTAAGACATTAAAGTATCATCTGAGACTCATAGCTTTAAAATTTGGGACAGCAAGCTCAATGGAAGGGAAAGCTGAGAACAAACAAGGTGGGACTGAAGACTGGAAAAACATGGAAAATTTTGAGGAACCCACCCTGAAAGCACATGAGAAAAAACTCAACCAACCAACCAACCAACCCTAAAGGAAATGTGGCTGTATTCTATGGCATGGGGTCTTATTAACTATAAGGACTTGCAATTTTGGCGTAATAAAATAAGGGAAAAGGGGGAAAAAGGGGAGATCTCTTGGAGGTGGTGAAGAAAGAAAACACACAGAGATGGCAGAAGTTAAAAAGCTCCCCAAAAATTAAAAAAATTATGAAATTCAGCTGTTTGGTGGTATTTTTGGAGTAGTTTGCTTTCATTTGTAATTTTTTTAACCTCTTTGTCCATAAATAGTCACTAAATTACTTAATTAGGGCCTCAGTAAGCAACTTCAACTTTGGATTCTGGTTAGTGGGAGAGACATTAAGTTCCTTCTGAATAAAGAGTTCTCTTTACCAAAGATACGAGGTGTCTAAGAATGACCTGATAACTCTCCACACAAACATGATCTGGATTTTGCATTTCAATCTGAGAAAATTTCATTCTGTGGTATTTATTTGAAAGCTCTGCCAAAGTGGAATGTAGTTGTGTTTTGAAGGTGAATTTGTTGACTGGAAGGGGACTGGTGATTTATGGCTGAATGTTATCCAGTGAACTGTAACTGTCTTCTTCAAATTTTTGCTTATATTTACGGATGTACAGTAGTTAATGATAAAACATTTTACTGGCTGCATTTTTTATTTGGGGCTTGGTTAGCACCAGCTTGATTATGTCTGGTGGGAAGTGATGTCCTAAGAAATGAGAGTGGCAACTGGGAGAGGATATTGGTGCCGTGGAAAAATTATGTTCAATTATGGTGTTTTCTCAAGAGGAATTTAATATAAAGGCACCAAGTCACTGCCCTTCATTACTCCAGGATATAACTCACTGGTATAAAGTAAAAAATAAAATTTCAGTGTTTCTAAAGAACATCCTTTCTGCCACAAACATCCTCAAACCACTATGCTGTATAAACAACAATTTATGAAATCTGATGGGCTAAAAAATTTCAAGGCAACAAAGTGCAGAACAAGAAAAAAAAACACCCAAACCAACAAACATCAAAATGGTTTATTCTAATATCAGGAAATTCTTCCTGATCTGATGTTGCTGAACAAATAATCCAGAATGCACAGCTGAGAGGGGAAAGAGAAGTTTTCCAAGCTGGCAATTTGCAGCAGTCCAACAAAAGATATACCCAAAGCCTAGGGTGCTGGCAATGAAAATTACCTAGAATTTGTGAGTGGAAAGGGAAAATTGTTCCATAATCCTTAAGTCAGCTGTCAGAAGCTTTAAAAGCTGAATATTTCATGGTGTATACCTTATGAGTAATATGATGAGTCTGTTTAAATGTGTAGAATGTCTTTGCTGCTGTCATTTCAGTAAATGAATATATTAAACCATTTTGCTAGAGTGTAGGTTTCCTGATCTCAAATCCCCCTTTTAAATCTCTATCCAATTTTTTGCATTTCTTTTCTGTTTGTTGCAGCTTAATCCTGGAAAACAACTTGGCTCCACAAAGCAACATGCTGGGGAGAGACCTGCGAAGGCAAAAGTAAGAAAAATTTAGGGTTGACATAAAGACAAGTCAACAGAGGAAACCCAAAGCAACAAGGTTTTCATTACGATATTTGTTCTCAGTTTATACCTATTTTCTGCAAGTATTCAGTGATTAAACATATTCTCTTTAACTCCTATTTTCTAGGCTTCAAATGCAGTTTTGTTATCCACACAGTAGTTACACATTACTGTATTCGTCCTCTCTACAGACCCAACTGAATTGACCTTGTTTTGACTAGAAGTGACTTGAATTTTATTTCAGATGACCCATATGAATGGTCTGCAAAACAAAGAAGAATCTGTTCCATAAATTTTGAGGAAACAAACTTGATGTGGGCCAGGCATAAAAATACACACTGAACAGTAGCATCCCCAGCATTTCTTGGAGTGTTTTGTCTTCATGGAAGCAGTAGCACATTTGTGAGAGATTATTATATGGAGTGTTTGATTCATAAGGACTTTCTCGAAGAGGGTTCTAAACTCTTTCCTATCATCAGGCCTGATTTATCTGAACAGGTTCCAGAAAGTTTTGTTTTGTGACTTTTTAAAAAGTTTTGTTATCTCACCACCTTAAGTACTTCTTGTATTGGTTTAAATATTGTTTGCCAAGAAAAATGGATAAAAAGTTGACTATCACATTCAACAACGTTTTTTATCACATAAGGTAACAAAAAGTTATTACACTCAATATGTGTTAACCCCAAAAATAAGAGAAAAGCATTATCACTAAAGAAAATTCTCTTCTCTGGGAATTTTGCTCTTTATAAAGAGAAGCTGTAGTGCCGTGGTGAGTCTATATGCTATCCAATATTCAATCCAATATTCACTTCAGCTTCTTCAGGATGGCTGCATCCCCTGTAGCACATCCTGTGGGCCCCCAGGTGTGTGGGCAGCCACAGCCATGTAACACTGCAACTTCTTGCCAAAGTTTTTGATTTAAAAAAAAAAAAAAAAAATCAGGTCTTACTTGTCTCAAAAGCCTGTTTTTGATGGACCACTACGCTGTTGGTAGTATTTGTTCAAAATTGCTATAAGTGGGTGTATGCCCGTAGTGAGGACAAAGATCACACATGTGGGAGAGCCAAGGCTTGAGGCTTGCCTGCGATTCATGAGGAGTTTTTCCTCACGATTCATGCTAAATCAAGAAAGTCACACCCTAAGACAGATTCAAGAGGTTTCCTGTCTCACTGAAACTTTTTCTTCCTTACTCATGTGCTTGTCAGAAGCTTTAAAAGCTGAAATAACTTTGTTAAGTTGAAAACTTCCTTGTGTTGAAAAAATTTCATCTGCCTCTACAAAATTATTTTGTCTTTCAGACCTTTCCCCCACCTCTGGGGGGGAAAGGTCTGAAAGACATCCTTGCTTTTAATTTTTTGGTGGACCTGGAACAAGGGATCCAGCATGCCTTGGTAAACTTTTAAAACAGCTCTAGGAAAGGCAGGAAAACATCTGAGAGTTCATTCAAGAGTCTGGCTTTTACCAAACATGTGAGCTGAACACTCTGTGACCCCAAGTGGATAAAGGCAATTCATCTGATTTATACACCTGCAAACATAATGCTGCTCCATGCAAAAGTGGTGAGTGAATGCTCTCTGGTGACCATTTATGAAGGCAGAGTGTTAAAAGTGTTAATATGATCAATAAAAAGGGAAAGGGCCTGGGAGTAGGACTCAATCTAAGCTGTCGAAGCTTTACAGAACATTGACACTGAAATAAATATTTAGTAACTCTGCACTAAAGGTGCTGTTCTTTTGACAGGATGAGTTTCATGCCTCACAGCACAAAAGTTATGAGATTTCAGTCAGTAATCAAATAACTGTATTTTTTCATGGGAAAAAAGACATTGCTTCTTTGACCCTGACTGACTGGTGATTAAAAGAAACAGTCCTACCTTCTATCCCCTCTGCCCTTCATGCTTTCCATTTCTGGGGAAAAAAAAAAAAAAAAAAAAAAAAAAAAAAAAAAAAAAAAAAAAAAAAAAAGAACAAATAGTGGAGGGGAAAAAAAAGAGTACAAATAGAGAAGAGGAAGAGGTTAAACAATAGGAGAAAATGTGTGTTAACCACTTGAAATTAGTGTGGGTGTGCAATAGATGCCACCCCACACCACTATTACATGGTCTGAGTCTGAGGTGGAATTGTGGTTGTCTGAACTTAAAAATGGTCCAGAGCTCATTATTTAGATCACAGGGAATGCATTGGGACACAGACATGAAAAGTATTTGGATATAATATCATTTTCAGTTGGAAAATAGCAGTTTTCTCACTGCTATGAGATTACTGCTCCACGTATAACAGGATGTTGTTTTGTAGATACTTTTTGTTACTAACTAATTTTGCAAATTTATTTTTAGACTAAGTTCAGACCACTTCACACAGAGCTTCCAGCTATGAAAGTGAGGTGCTGCAGAAGTGTGTGTAAGTAACACATAAATAATAAAATTGAGGCATGTTTCAGATGAGAAGCTAGAGATTTTCAGACAACTGGGGACTTTGGCAGGTAAGAGAACTCTGGAGACGTTACATCCGTAGCAAGGTGTTCCCGCTATGAAATACCTCAATAACGTTGCCTCTTAAAATGTCTTCTGTCTGCTGGAATCCTCCAGGGGAGTACATGGACCTTGAAATTATTTCCATGAGTGTTTCCAACTCATCAGCCTCTGGGGACTATGCCACACCCACCAAAGGGCATTTTTCTTTAAGTCATAAAATTTTCTCAACTATGAAGGGCAAAGCTGCAAGGGCCTATTTACTTGATAAGAAGTTACCAGTGTCAGGGGAATGTGGGGGACAATGCTGCTGGAAGCCAGCAGGAGAGAGGGGGAAGGGACAAGGAAACCTGTGCTGGTGTGAAGTAAATTATTTGACATTGAGCAGCTCAGAACTGGAACATGCTTTAGGAGAGAGGGGGTGATAAATTGGCATCTGAGTGTCCTTGAATCCCCACAGTGTGACTAGTCATATTCCTGGAGATAGTGAGGGAATGTCTCAGAACACAGCACAGAAAACTCTCCTAAATAAAGAAAAGTTTTGGAAATAAATAGCAGATCTAACTGTGTTCTTAAATAATGTATGGGCTGCAACCATTAGCAAATTAGTTTGATTCTCATCTAAATTCAGTGTATTTCAGATATTTAAGGTATGGAATTAGCTTAAAATTACTTGAATTATATTATTGCTTGGTGCCTAGGACAAGCAGTGAGGATAACTGAACATGAGTGATATTTTGGTAATAATGAGGTAATATTTTTTTCTTTTCTTTTCAAAATTGGAAAGCTATTATTAGAAAGACAACTAAAACACTAATTTATAAAGTAATTTCTGAAAACACTTCCATCAGTTTGATTCTGAAGTCACCCCCCAGTGGCAGCCAGAATTGGGTTCTAACATAATTTTCAACTGTTTTTGTGCTTTTCAGCAGCACTTTTGACTCTTTTCAATCAGGGTAATTAGATTGAGGCCAGCCTCAGGTGTCCTGGCTGTTATCTTTCCCTGTAAGCAAATATGCCTTGGGAAATGAAAACATTGAAGTGTACCTGTTCTCAGATGAGGTCTCACATGTGCTCTGTGGTGCAACAAACTTTCACTGATTTTGTATTTTATGGCTTATCTCCAAAAAATTCCAAGGAAAAATTGTATCTCCAGGAAATCCTTGTTGAAGTTTCATGCATGTTCAATAATATATTTTTTCTGTGTTTTTTTCCTTAATCATTATGAGAAACCCCTAAATATTATTTTAATATTTGTTTGCTGAAGATATTGCCTTAGCTCCCAGGAGAAAAAATTTCTAGAGAGATATCCCAGTAGTGGAAATTGCTTCTTTATATGTCTTGGTACTTAATAAAAGTGTTGATTTATTCATTTTTATTTTTTTAACTTCCTAAATGCTCACGAGTCCTGCTTTTTAATGTACTGGGCATGCTGGAGAGAGGATGTAATCCACACTATCTGTCACCCTCTGTGGTCGTTTTATAACACTGTTAGCTCAAGTAATTAATATTATTTTAGTTGTTTTGTTTATATGTTGGGGGTTTTTTTCTCTTTTTTTTTTTTTGTTTTTTTTTTCTTTGGTAGGGTAGGTGGAAATGGTAAGAAGTAAATTCCCCTGTAATAAAAGAACACATTATTGTCTTCATACCATTCAGTATATTCCCTGCATTTTTTTTCTGATTACTCATGTAGCTGTTGTGAGCATGAGGTTTAATTGCAAATATAGAGAAATACCCCAATATATTTTATGTACATAAAATACATCAAAACATCTTGGTTAAGTGAATGGTTTATTATAGGATGAGTTATATATTAAGGTTTTTTTCTGGTAGCTTAAATCATTTTTGTTTAGCTTATTTATTCCATAAAATTGATAGTTTCAAGGAAAAGGTCTTCTGCTTCCTTGCCTTTTCTTTTTTTGGCTAAGCTTAAAAATCCCAGTTGCCTTGCTAAAGTAGCCATTATAAATATATTTTAGAACACAGTGCAATTTTCCCTTACCCTTTACTCTATTGACTTCTGTAAAAGGAAAAAAAAAAAAAAGCCTGCACCAGACATGGCTAAATATCTGGTAATTTAAAAACAAACAAAAAATAAAAGGGAAAAGACATATAGTCAAGAAGAAAGCTTTTGAAAGTGTGAAAGCCTCAGATTGCTCCCACTGAAAGTGCAATTATTGACTTCAATGGATGTTGAGTGATGTCAGCACTCATACAGCTTGTATATTTTTATTTTGCAAGCCATTTTTTTAAAGAACTATTCTTACCTGCTGTAATAAAGAAACATAGAATTGCATTTGAAAATCAGGTAGATGAGGTGAATTGTGAGATGGTGCAGCCGAAACCTGACCTGTACCTCAGGTCCTGTGAACTCCAAATTCTGCTACATGTGATGGGGAGACAACCTGGCCATGTTATGCTACAGCTCATAAAAAGAAGTTTTTTACAAGCCAAGTGTATTTCTTTTGGCTTACTGCACTACAGCCTTTCTATTAGGACCTCCTCGACTTTATCACAGATGTCACACAGGGCAAATTTTGTCTCAGTCAAATAAATTTGGTATTTTGCCTCTGTCAAACAGAGCTCAAGTAGAGCCCTTTGTAATAATTTATGAGCAAGCAGAAGTCCTGGTTTTAAAATTATATATATTTTAAAGGTTAAATCTTATGAAAGTCAGAGGAGCTTCTGACCCATTCATCACTACAAAAAACTTTCATTCATGGCTACAAAGAACTTTCAACTGCAGCTCCCCAAGAATTTAAAATGCTGTTTGTTTTTCAAAAATGGTATAGCAAACCCCATATTTGGGAGCCTTATTCCAGGTTATATTGAGTTATTGCCTAGCCAAATGGCCATCCTTAATGCTTATGTGTTTCTTTGAGGAGCTAAGAGCAGGTTGGGGATTCTTAATTACACTCATTTGTTATTTATTCTCCAGTCAGCATTTCAGAAGTCCACAGAAATATTCTGAATATACATCTTTGTAAAAGAGCGGTAACATTTCTATATTTTCTAGCAGTTAAATGCTGTAAATTTATCACTGGCCCTTTCTCCTTCTCATATCTGTATATTGTCCCCTTTCACCAGTATCTGTTAGTAAATATATATTTCACCAATAAAACATCCTTCTACAGGAGATTTCTAGGTACTTCACTTTCAAAGCAATTCTTTTCACTTGTTTTATATACAAACTATAACCAAACTTCTTTTATGCCTTCACTTAAACTTCATTTCACAGCAAACCTATTCAAACTTTGCATTTCCTGTTGTAATCATCTGAATCTTTTCCAAATTGTTCCTTTTTTTCCACAATCATATATTTTTCTTGTGACGAGGCTGGTCTCAGCACACAGCCACACAGAAAGCTAAAAAATTATATTTTTTCTTCTTGTACAATTTTTTGTCCTTGCTTTTTCTTCAGAATGGGCACTGTTTACCCCTCTGGGCTCAGAGGATTATGGCTGTAGCTGTGCTCTGCAGGTGACACAATCCACAGATCTGCTGCGAGGTCATTTTGCTGCTGGAGACAGTTTCCTGACTTTGGATGAGACATAATGCACATTGTGTAAAACACCAGGTGATCCGAATTCATCGGGATATTATTGGATACTTCACAGTGGCTCCTGCTTGTTTTGATATTGATGGTTTTCATCTTGTATTTTCTTTCTTTTTTTTTTTCCTTTTTAGAAATCTATTTATTTATTTATTTAGTTCTTTTCATAACCATTGCTGAAGATGCTGAGTACATTTTACACTTTTAGGTTTCCTTGGTGTCTCTTTCCATGGCCCTTATTGATCAGGCAGCTGGATGCCCTGCTGCAACAGATGGCCATCAACGAGCCAATACACAAACCTGTTGAACCACATTTTATTCTTCCAGGGGGATTAATCAACAATTTTGTTTTAAAAGTGATTGCTGAGCTCCATCATTAGTCCTTTAAACTATCTTAGTACTGAACTGGTTTTCTTTTCACTCATATTATTGCCCATTGCTATACAGTAGATTCCGTAGTGGTGTTGAAGGATATTTTGATTTTCCATAGAGGAAACTAGATTTTTTGCAAAATCTACTTGCTAGGAAAAAAAAGAAGCTGGTTCTCATTATCGACACTGCTATTCTTTCAGTTTCTACCCATAATTCTATGAGGTGTCAGTCTTCCCTGTTTTTTCTCCTCATATAGTCAATTCCAAGATTTCCTCAGAGCATAATCATGCCTTTTCATCAAATGTGTGGGTCTTTTTGTCTAAAGTCACACAAACATTAATATAGAAATAAAGTACAGGTCATATTGTTAAGTTTCATAATATCTGATTTTTAAAATCTAAAATTAATGTAATATTAATGCCTGGTTAATGTACTATTCATTAATACAAATGAATTTTCATTATGCATTTATTTAATTATTGCCTCGGGAAGTTGTAGCTGATACTTCTATGCTAGAAGGGCACAATTATATTCAATTCAAACTTTACCTTCCCAAGTTTGGCTTACAGAGTTTTCTGCACAACTTCTCTGAGATGCAGCTCTGTGTAAGGTACATATCCCAGGAAGGGTGTGAGCACCCAGATCTACTGAGGCAACTGCAGCAGTGGACTCAGAAACTGCACTTGTGATACCTAAACTAAGGTAAAAATTCCCCATAATGCAAGTTTGTCTCCTTTATTCCTCTGTAAGACTGGCAGAAAGCCTAGCAGCTTTGTTTCTTATAAAATCATGGAATCACAGAGTGGTTTGGGTTGGAAGGGTGCTTAAAGAACGTCTCATTCCAACCCCTTGCTATTCTTTCTGTTTTTCATTTATTTAAAAAAACCAAAACCCCAGTAATTAAAATTAATTTTGCCATGATTGGCTGCTAAATGGACAATACTTATGCCTTCAAGCAAAATTTTAGTGTCATGCTCCCTGATTTGTTATTAGGTCCTAATCATAATCTTAACAACTCAAAATTGCTACTCAAATTTTGATTATTGTAATTTGTATAAATAAGTCATGCATGCTTTTATTTAATGACCTTACAAAAGGGATCCTTTCCTATATATTTTTCCTTGAGGAAAAAGATGAAATATATTTTACCAGGGGCAGTTTTTCTTCTTAAGTATTTTGAGTGCTCCAATGGGCATCCGAAAATGAAGGATGTTCTGTGTACATGAGTTGAGTTGGAATTCAGTCCCTTGTCATTGATCACCAAAAAATTGAGGCAGTTTTCAGCCCTGAAATTTGTTTCCAGAGGATGGATGTTGTGAATACAGCATCAGCTATTCCAAGTGCTTATAAACAATTTCACCTCATGTTTCTTATTGTGTTTCAGTAGAAAATAGACTGAAATCTGTATGCACTGGTTTGGGCTTAGGCATTTAAAATTATATCCTATATCACTTCAGCCTGAAAACTTTATATTCCCAGCCAAAGAGAAACAGATAACTCAGAAGGTCAGGACAGGAGAAAGTAGGAACAGAAAATATCTATTAATATTTAAAAATCCGTGTTACCAAAGATAGGCTTTTTTCCTAGTGTTTTTTCAGAACCCAAATGACAGCACAACAGATGTTTATTCCTAAATGAAATATTCCAATTGAAATATCCCACAATATAGTTACTTTTTCATATGTGTGCACATGAAAAAGTTTAAGATAGTGCTAGTGAACTCTGTTAAGACTTTTGGGGGGTTTTTTTGCCACAGTTGATGTTAGCAGTTTAGCAGGATAAACTCAGTGTAGCACAAGTGTTGACTGTGTGGGAGGCAAAATGTTGTACCCAAAAGTGGTAAAACCCAGAATAAACTTGAGGTGTTGTGGATTGTGTCCCGAGAAACCTTCTGTGGTAGACAAGTCTGCTAAGGACAAAATTCCTGGGGAAATGTGATTTCAAAAGAACTTGTTTATTGCATTTACGTGAGCAAGTGGATCATTGCTTTATACTTGTGCAAAATCATGGTGTCTTGGTTTAGACAGATAGGTGTCTGCAGCGAAAGTTGGAGCTACCCTTGGAATGGAGAATGTAAACACCCTCCCTTTAAATTATTATAATTGTGCAATTGGGGGCTTTCAGGCAAAGATATGGGAATAGGAATAACAGTTCTTTACTAGGAATATAAAAAATAAAAATGTAGTAATACAAAAACACAACCAAGAAAACAAACAAAAACCTTAGAAAACCCTTACAGAGTCAGGAATGTGACCTGACACCCTGTTGGTCAGGCTGTTGGAAGCAGTCCAGATGAATCCTTCTGGAGTAACAGATGTGGTTGTGTGGAGTAGAGATGATCCTGTAGAAAGTCCAGTGGTGGCAAGATGGGTCCAGTCTTCCTCTGAGGAATCCAGTGGAGAACAGGATGTCCTTGTGTTCCTATGTCTCAGTTTTATCTAGGTAGGAACGCTGGACCCCCTGCAACAAACACTGGGTGGAGCATCTCACAATGGGATGGTGTCATGGTGAGCCTTAAGGGCCCATTATCATCAGATATCCCCCGGAGGGAGGATGGTGGTGAAAGAGATAAGAAACACTGCCCCACCAAGTTTTAACAGCTGGACCATTATCAGAAAGCATCTGCCCCCTCCCGCTGGAGTTACAAGAGATAAACATCTCCCCAGCTGCTTCCAAGAGATGAAATACAATACACATTTTTGGTTCCATAACCCAAGACACATGGCATGTCAAGAAGGGGAAGTCTCATGGAGCTGGTCAAGGCCAAGAAGGATCTCACAGAGAACCCCTGGAAGAATAAAAGTCTGTTTTCCCCTCTCGGGAGGTTTCCCTGTCCCCCTTGTGCTCCTCTTGGGATGTTCTTCCTTATGGGCATTGCACCAGTGACGCAGGTTACCCCTTCCCCTGTCCTCCGTGTAGGTCCTGTCCCACAGGAGCCTCAGCAGCTGTCTAACCAGTAATTATTCTCCAGAAAATAAGGATCCTGTGCCAGCCCAGCAGCCTGAATGACCTGAGTTTCTGAGATTTCAAGGTGTCCATGCTGGACTGTGCAGGTGCTCCATGCCCTGCTTGTGTCCCTGTGAAGTTCTGTAAAACTCTATTAACATTTATTATTTCTTCTGGTGCCTCACAGGCTGAGTGAATATATTAATGATCTCTGCACAAGAGAGGCTCCAGGATGCTGCTATCAACAGTATTTCCACTATGGTTTTCAGCTGTACATCCTCAGAATTTAGTAGCATAACAAAAGCATTGCTTTTCACAACTTCTCTGTTACTAAAGGAAAAAAAAAAAGGAAAAGCTGAAATTCTACAATGCTCTGAATTGTCAAGACACTGCAGTTTTCTGAGCAATGACCAATAATAATATCACCTTTCCAGTCCTTTTACTGTTGGGTGTCATGAAAATAAAGAGTGATCATTTTGGTTTTGGAGAAGAATGCAAACAAGGAAATCATGTTTAAAATTAGATACTACAATTATCCTTCTTTTTCCCTTTCAATTTTCTTTGCACAGGCATTGGGAGATATTTTTAAAGTCATCTTTTAACTACTATTATTTTGGTCCATTTCATAATACATTTTGAAGCATAAATCCCATCATTTTATTCTTTCTATTCTGTCATCCCTTTGAAGCTATGTAGCATAAATCACAGACTAATGTGAAATGAACTAATAAATTGGTACATAATAGGCAATTTCTTTGTATCTGCTGGAGTATTTCACCCTTACTAATAAATACATTATACTGAATATTTGTAAGTGGCTTTTGAAGAATGCAAATTCACAAAACTATACTTCTGGAGAAATATAAACTCTTGACATTCAGTGCTCTGAGAAGACAAAGGAGTTCAGGCCTAGATCATTTTATTTGTTTTGTATTTGTTTTCATGGTGATAAAAATACGGTTACCTGTAGCCATGGAAGTCATTTGGGGAAAGAAACTCCAGCTAAGCAGCACAGAAAATAAACTCTTTATGATGACCTTGTGTCACTACCAGTACAAAACTGTCTTCACAGCTGAATGCTCTAGCCCTGGGGATTGCTAATGATGGAAAGTAATAGCTTTTAAACTTCTAGTCACCTGAGCTGTGTGTCACATACATTTATTCCTGTCGGAATTTTAAAAATGCATTTATGCGGTATCTTTGGGGATGTTTTCAGAGCAGCAGTATCACCTTGGTGATAAATTCGCATGAATTTCAGGCACATTGCAGTAAGACACTGTTAGTGATGAATTACCTTCAGGGAGCCCAGGAGCTCAGAGCTGCACATGGCAATCTAGAAAACATTGGTCACTCTCTGTTGTGTGGGTGTTCAGTACATCCAATAAAATACTATCTGGAAATGCTCAGGGAAACAAATCAGCAAAATATCTATAAGAATTTCTCATTTGTTTCTGTTCAGAGATACAGCTAAAAATAATCACATGGATAATGAGAAGAAAACGCCAAAGACTTACAGACTTAAAATACAATTCATATCTCTTTCTGCACATGTGTTCCCTACTGAGCACTGCCCTGTCCCCTGGTCAGCCCAGATTTGAGACATCAAACCCTGAAGATGCCAGGTGTTATTCTCTTTGAAAGGTTCTATATTACCTTACTTCGCATGCAGGAAGCCAGTAATACATTTATGGATAGCTCTAATTTGTTTTGAAACTAATGCTCATTATTAATGTCAGACAGTGAAAACCTGAAGCAGAGAAGCAGTGCTTTCCCAGAAATGCTAATACCACAGAATGGTTTGGGTTGGAAGGCACCTTAATAATCATCAAGTGCCACCTCTGCCATGGGCAGGGACACCTCCCACTGTCCCAGCTGCTCCAAGCCCCAGTGTCCAGCCAGTGGACACTGCCAGGGATCCAGGGGCAGCCACAGCTTCTCTGAGCACCCTGTGCCAGGACCTCCCCACCCTCCCAGCCAACAATTCCTTCCCTATGTCCCATCTAAATCCATGTTCTTTCAGCTTATGGTGTAACCTTTTCCAGATTGAGTGAGCCTGAGGTGTCCAGCTAAGTGGCTGATCTGCAAGATAGCTGCATGATGTTAAATGAGAATTACTTCATTAATTCAGTCTTCAATAAAAGGAAATGATCTACTTTCAGTTGACTTATATTTTCTTTTTAGCTATTTTTGAAATTTATTGAGACAATGGGTTTTTTAAATCTTTAGCTGAAAATGGATGAGTAGTCACAGATGAACAACTGGCATGGAAAAAAACCCCAGAAAACATGTGCATTAGCAAGTACAGAATTCAATAATGCAAAAACGTGTATAATATGATTGTATATAAGGATTTTAGTGAAGCATTTCATATAATGGCTCATAAAATTTGCCCTGGAATGTATAACTCAGGTCAATTGGGAAAAGCATGAGGAGCAAATTACCAGAAGATCATTAAAAAGTGCCATGATAAACAGTAATGTGCAAGGGTGTAGGAAGGTTGCTGTTGGGAAATCAAAAGAATTGTCAAACACTCAACAACATGAGCTGTGTTCCTTTACAAGCTTCTAGGCATTTTTTTCTTTTATCTTTATACAGCAAACATCTTTGTGATAAAGAGCATGGAAAGTTCTCCCATAGTCTGGAGGGTGCTGTCCAAATAAGGTAAACCTTTGTTTACCTAAAACATTATCATCAATTTATCAATAAACCTGTTTCCACTCTTATTTTCTTTTTCAAGCTACTTCTGTCTGTCAAGATTTTGACAGCAATTAGCACAGTGCTATCGCTGAAGACTACCCTCTCCTTTGTTATATTGAAATCTTGTCTTTGGCTCTGACAAAAAGCCAGAAATAATCATCTGCTTCCAACAAAACCCATCTCATGGGATTACATGTGAAAACAGAGCAGGTACACTCTGCTGGTTCCTTCGTGAGTAAAACAAAAAGTCACCACAGTTGGCAAGTGACAATTTTTTGAAAGTTTTAAAATGTCCCCATGGCTGCTTCTGTCTGAAAGGGCTGATTATTGACTGCTGCAGATTTCATAATTTTTCTCAGCCTGAGACAGTTTAATTTTATCTGCTGGGAAAAGTGATGAAAAGAAAAACAACCCACCCAGTGGACCCAGCAGAAACACTCAGAGGATGATAGAACATAAAACAGCACAGCATACACGGTCAGGTGGTTTAATGATACAGTTTTGTTATTTTGTGGTAATTAATGTCACCTGCATGAAAGCTCATCCCTAAAATATATTGATTTACTCAGAAATTATCTGCTCCAATGGTACCCTTAGGGACAGCTGTGAGTAATAACAAAGGGAGAGATGTTGGAGCTGGATGGATATTCAGACAGATGGACAGACAGGTGATTTACATGAGTGTAGGGTATATAGGTACAGTCCTTCTAATTAAAGAAGAAATTACAAAAAAAAAAAAAATGAGTGAATCATTTCTCATGTTGTGTGACTGACATGGAAACTCTCCCCTTTGCACTCATTCTGCTGCTTATGACTTCATTACCTCTACGATTCAATGATTCACTTCTCTTTCCATCTCAGATTTCTTAGGTAACCAGTTTTGTTAATCTCAGTTTTTTATTCTGCCCTCATTGACAGGAATTAAGAGATATCTGCACACCAAAGACTAATTTTAGTGAAGTAGGGTTATTTCTCTTTCTCTGAGGAGCTGTCAGCACAGTTCCTTGGATTTGTTGCACCCAGATAATTCAAGTTGAAGAAAATAATCATGGACAGCAGCCTTTTTATTGTTGTGTTACTACAGGGTGACAGAGAAGCTGTACACCAGATTCTGTGCTGACCTGGTACTGAAACCACTAGCAAAGTCTGCAGTGGAAAATGGTTTTAATTTTAAGCAGCTGGTGAGGGGCAAAGGGGATAGTTCACTGTCATCAAGAACAGGGACCATTTGTAGGAGTGCTGTTAAAATATGCAGGTTTTTAGTTCATCATCACAATGAGATGAAAAGGGTTTTAGAGAAAAGCACACAAATTTTACAGCATTGTTATTGACACAGTCAAACATTGTAGGAGTTTTGCAGGAGTTTGACAGCAAGGCACAGGCACAAGGTTTTACCTGGGAAGTAGAACTGTGGGTAAACACTCACGAGGTCTTTCACCTCCTCCAGTCCTCCTCTGCACCTGAGAAAAAGTGATGCCCCTTGCTATGATGAACCCCAGCAGGAAACAGAAGCCATCCTGCTCATCTTCCCAGCCTTGAAAGACACTGAATCAAAGTAAATTCGGTTTGTAATTGAAATTGCTTTGTGCATGAAGGAGCATTTCCCTTACTGCTCTGGTTAAATACACACTGGCATTTTTGTGTCTCATCTAGAATGCAGGGGGAAAAAAAATTGCTGAAAGATCCTCCCTTTGATACTGGAAAATAAAAAGCATGTGAAAGAGAATAACAAGATGTAAAGGAAATAAATGAACTAGAGAGCTGTTTTTTTTCACTTCCTTAGACTTCCTGATCATCTCTATAACAACTTAGTGGTAAAACTCTATATCTAATGAACTCATATAATTGCTGTCATATCCATGTAATTACGACTATTTAAAATCCCAGTTTATTGGAATTCTAGCATTCCCCTCATCCCCTTTATTTTTCTCTGCCCTTACTGGTCTATAGTTCTAAATTGCATGCTTATCTCCCAAAAAAGATTTTAAAATCATAATATATTCATGTAAAAAGAGATCATAATGACAATTGAAAGGATCTCTTGAATTGTATCTCTTTTAGTAGTCTTGTTCAAGCTGTGCTACATTATTTCTTTGTCAAAGAGTAAGAAATGCATATTGTGCCCTCTGAACTCCTTGTCTTTAGGGACTGGGGAATATAAAACAGAGTGTACTCTGCTACCACAAAGATTTCAAGATAAACATATTTAGCAATTATCCTGAGCATTATGTGGGAAAGATCAAGCAAAACTAATCAATTTTTCCAAATCAGAGATTCAAACTCACTTAAACAAAAAAGAAAACAAACAGAATCCTGACTTTATTCTCCCTAATACCATCCACACGGCCATTTTCCATCTAGATGCTCTTGTCAAGAAAAGGGGAATATCAGAGCATTTCTCACGTCAGCATAACATCAAAGCAGTGCAGTTGAAGCCAGCCCAGGTGACCCTGACGTAAAACTGGTCCAAGTTAAACCATCAAAATCAATACTTTGAAAACTCTGGAAGGAGCTCTGTTTCTCCCACCCCGATGGCACTTTGGCAGCTTCACACCAGCCCCAGCTCTTGCAGCAACTCAGTCACAGCATCACATCTCTTCTGAGCCTTCAGAGATCCCCACAGCTGGTAATTCCAGAACTGCACATGTCCAGCCTCATGGACAGCGAGGTGTGTCAGGACCCTGCATTATGCATGAAGGTTACTGGTTTTCACCCATGCTGGAGAAATTCTGCTGTAATATGGTGGGGGTTTGCCACCATCTCCAGTGTGACAGTGTTGTCAGCAGTCTGACAATTTTCTCTCAAACACATCTTTTTGAGGGCTCTGTGCTAACCCAAAGCGTGCAGGAGGCCAGAGGTGGTGAATTTAGATATTGGTATGGATATTTTAGAAGGAAGGTCTCATAAAGAACAAACAGAGTTTGTTGTTTTGCAGGGCTAACCTTGAGCCGTTTGGTTTTTTAAAAAAGTCTGTTTGAATAAGATTTATTGTCTCACTGTTTATGGGTGACTATATTAAGCAATATTATGTGTGTAAAATACATTTAAGCTATATATTTTAAAAATTCCATTACTTAGGAAAAGTCTAAAGGTGAGAATACATTGTCTAAAGCAGGTGATTGGCCAGAGCCATCAATTAAATCTTTGCCTGCTTAATATTTTTTTATAAAAGGATTTTATGGTTGTGCATCAGAGGTGACATGTATCAGTCCAAACTGTTTGCAAATTTAGAATGTACAGATCTTAGAAACAACTGTGAATTGCCGTCTGTTTTTACTGACCTTTTGACTTCACAACTTGTTCACTGATGAAACTTGGTTTTGTCTTAAATTTTGTTTTAAACATTCACTTTCATACTGTATTTCATGTGTTTGAAATGGCCTGGCTCAAGTCTCTATTATATTAGCTAAACCATATTATAAACCCCACTGAATTAAAGATCTCCTACACATTTACTTGATGACTTGAGGTTTCGAGGAAGTAGTTGTCCATTGCTGCACTTCCTGAATCAATGCTGTTCCAAAGGAGTCACTGAGTTAATTTATGCTTTTAATTCCGTGGTGGTCATTCAGTCTGGCAGCTGTGGAGAAGGTCAGGGGAGGAAAAGCTGTGTTTCTTAAGCTGCAGTAGCTCTCAGGATACCTGGGTCACTCTAATTACTGCCGGTCCAGGCTCAGTGTCACAGCATCCTGCCTTGTGCTTCAGAGAGCCCGGCAGTCCAGTGCACCTGGGGAAAATGAAACAGTTTTTGTGTCATGCACTCACAGGGATAGAGTGGCAGTCACCTGGGATGCAGCTGGATTTGCCTTTGAATGGAATCCTCTGAAGTGAAGCAGCTTAACTGCCTTTTGTCAATAACTACACCTGCTACATGAATCAATCACCAAATGGGCTGACCATGCATGGCACATCTATGACATTTTCCTTGCCAAACAGAGCCCTTGGCAGGACAAAGGAGCTCTGTTCCCTATGTGGATCGAGTTTCTGCCTTCTTCTTGTAGTGGCATCTGTGTTCTGCCCAAACCCAACCCAACAACTGATAAATTCTTCAATTTTGGTTACGTGCACTGAGATCTGTACCTGGAACTTGTTGTGCCTATGTGGTCCAACCAGTCTGGGTGCTGAGAACATTTTCCTAATGATCAGCCTACAGTTTAGTTTCCTTCATAGATCCCTATTTTTCTGTGTCCCATGGCCTTCACAAATTGTCCCTTTTATAACAGTTGAGTTTCTGGCCCTGCCTCCGCTTGAATTCATTTCTATATTGGTGAAAGTGTGACTGTGCTTGAAAATGTTAAGTAAATGGTGATAGACATTTTCTACACTTTGAAGGGGAATGTTTCCATCCAGGCATGTGGAAATTCTTCCATATTCAATTTTTAAAAAGTGTATAGTATTTGAAATAATGGAGATTAACACACGCTGACAGTTTCAGGTTTAAGCTTCTCCTCTGAATAGGTTTGTTCCCTGTGACTTCAGAACAATAAATTGTGTAAAGATGGTAAGTAGTCAAAAATAAAGTATACACTTCATTATTATTTAGATAGAGCTTGAATTTACTGAAACAGAGTAGCACTTGGTTATATTAAAAACATATCTGGAACAAGGGGAAATGTGTTCATGTTGAACATATACTTCCTTCAAAAGAATCTTCAATATTTTTAGATGAAATATCCAGAAGCAGACACTTCTGAAAATGTATGTGATTAAGAATTATGACTAGAGCAAAAAATAATAATCTGAATTTACTCCCCTCCCCCCTAGTTTCTATTAGTAGAATTTCACCTACAGAAATAAACCTTGAGGAGACCTTAGCTTTTAAGTTCTTTTCATCACATACAGGCTATTTCTTTCTTTCTTTCTTTTATTTTTCAAATAATGAGCATAATTTTATGACATGCATTTCACATATCTTATAAAGAACAAAATACTGCCTGAATTAGAGAGAGACTTGAGCTGCAAAAAGACTTAAGTGCTCTGCATTCATTGTCTTCCTTCAGGCTGCCAGGATAAGGCATAACCTCTCTCCTGATGGTAATTGTTTGCTGCATTTATCACATTCATTTTCCCTCCTTCTCAAAATATGGCTGAAGAAGGATGGAAGAATAGGAATGGCTTCTGCAAGAGGGATGGAGCAAGACTTATCCTCAAATATTACATAGCATTCCACAAAACTATAAGAGTCATCCTCTGCATTAATAATGTTGGCTGCCTGCATAATATTTGACTAGAAAATGCTACACTTTATGAATTTAAAACTGCATCGCTGAAAGTAAAAGGAAGACCTGAATTAGATGCACATTTAATTTTTTATTAGCACATTTGTATGATGCATCCGTTCTAGGCAGTATTTTCAGAAAAATGTGGTCATAGACTCACAGACTGGTTTGGCTTGGAAGGGACCTTCAAGATTCTCTCTTTCTACCCCCTGCCATGGGACACCTTCCAGTGCCCTAGGCTGCCCCAAGCCCCAGTGTCCAGCCTGGCCTTGGACACTGCCAGGGATCCAGGGGCATCCACAGCTTCTCTGGGCACCCTGTGCCAGGGCCTCCTCATCCTCCCAAGGAGCAACTCCTTCCTAATACCCAATCCCAATCTACTCACCTTCAGCTCAAAACAAATTCCCCTTTGTCCAGTCACTGCACGTCCTTGCAAAAAATCTCTCTCCAGAACCCCTTTAGGTACAGGAAAGTTGGTCTAAGGTGATATCTAGTATTTCCACTTCCTTACTTCCAGTTTAATTTGGATTAAGATCAACAAACATCTTTCAGAGGCCACAATATATTAAAATCCTACAGTACATACTAACTTTGAGATACAAGCTGATGGAATCAGAACAGAAAACAAAGGGGCATAAAACAAACCACTGTACCCAGGTGAGAAGAACAGGGCTTATGACTTTATTAATATTCCGTTCTTTATTAAAGAGATCAGCTGGATGGGGAAAGCCTGACAGGTTTGCCCACATTGCCATAGCAACCCAGAGGGACCAGGAGGTGTGCAGGACTCTCCCTGAAGAGCAAACTGCAGGTGCTGAGTCCTTGTCCTCCTGGGAACACCAGGAGGCTCTGGTTTTGTCAGCCTTCCTTTCCCATCCTCTTACCAGTCAGGTTATTTATAGCTCATGGCGAGTCCTCAAATTAGGATCAGAGAGTGCGTCTACTTCTTCAGCCAGGGCATAGGCTGATTCCCCCTTATTGTGTCCAGTTCTTTATTTTGGGGTTGTTTCTTTCCCAAAAACGCTCCCAAGATGCTGAGGGTCAGTTCTTTTTGTATATGCCTCCCTCTCCGGTTGCTGCTTCTCCAGCACTGCGAGGGTAATTTCTGAAAGAAGGGGAGTCACCAGGCAACAAGGACAGGGCCATTAACCAGTAGTTAGCTTCTTTTAACAAATTTAGCAATGTAGGAGCCCCATACTAGCAGGTTAGCTGCTTGGTGACAGGGTGGCTGCTCAGTGGGGTGCGCTCCCCTCTTTACAGGCTCGTGGGGACCGCCCTTGTCCTGCATGGGAGATGGGACTGGGCAGATTCCACCACGGGCAGGCCAGCCACCCATCCCCAGCATGCCAGGGGTGCCCGTGCTTCCCCCGCTGTCTTTTGCGGGACCACATCCAGCATTCCCCCCTCCCAACCGTGAGACCAGGGACCCCCAGGGGCACTGGTGTCACTCACAGGCCAGCCACATCCTGTGGTTGTGACACAGAGGCCGAGCCTGCTGAGAACCCGCCTCCCACAACAGCGACATCGGGGGACCCAGCCTAAATACATCCCAGGGTCACGGCAACACCAGGGACGGCCCCGCCCCATCCACCGAGGATTCATTCATAACACAGAGGTGAATACAGAGATGATGGCACTCAGAGGTTAGAGGAAAAAGACCTATATGTCTCTGTGAGACTCCCATAGCTTGCAAAAAGTCCTGACCTAAATACTGTACAAGTACAGAAAGGATGAATAATGTTGTCTTCGAGTTTGGTGGTGAAGTCCAAGCGTAAGGGACACCTACAGAATGTGGGTGCAAAACACACATTTGGCTATATTTCAGAATCAGATGGGCTTCAGATGATGAATTGAACTGCTCACCCATGTTATTGTGTTAGAACAAAGCAGGTAGGACAGTGCAATGGAAGAATAATCCTCATCTGATGGGCTGGGTACTGCTCACAGCTTCAGTGACACCAGCAGATCCATTATGCAGTGCCATGGTGGTTTTTCTTTGGGTCTCTCCGAGAAGGAAGGTGCAGATTTCTGCTCCTCTTGCAGAGAGAACAGTCAGATTTCCCTCTGCCCTCTGCCATGGCCATCCAGGAAGGTTGTGTGGGTGCCTCCATCCTCACTGCTCTCTGTCAGGTCAGTCTCACACCTGCATGTCCTGTGCCACGTCTTGTGGCCACTACAAGGATGTGCCAGAGTAGAAAGGGCACCATCAAAGCCGCAGGCACAAGGGAGTAACACCCCTGCAAAGTTTGTGCCTCAGTTACTACCTTCCCTGAGAACAGCTTGTGGCACATCCTCTCTGGCTTGCAAATAAATCTGATATTTTAGTGTCTCATGTTTCTCACCTTTTATCTAGCGCCTGTTTTTCAAATATTCGCATTGCAAAACTAAACAGTGTTTTCTAGGTAAATAAGCAGAGTAACAAAGAACGTATTAGCACTCACTGAGTTTCCATTGTACTGAGAATTAACTCTTTGGTCTTTGTTTCATTGTCAGCGGCCAGGAATAATTAACATCGGACAAAGAACGAGTGCCACTGTAAGGAGCAGCACAGCTGAGATCTCGTCTCATTTGCAATTACGCCTGGAGCTAACAGGATCACATAGCAGGCTGAGATCCTGCATAATTAGTTAAGAGACTTCAGTGTAATAGGAATAGAAAAAAAGGCCATAGTGAAGAGGCAGGCAGAGATGTCAGTCATGCAGCTGTGCCTACTTCTGCATTTTGCAGCCTGTGTAGCAGTCCCAGGCAACCCTGAGCACTTTCCCATGATAAAACCCATCACACCTGCACACACCTGTGTGTGGGGCTGTGCTGCCCTGAGGAGGGCAGGGAAATCGTGCCCCTTACAGCTTTGCTCCTCCTGCTGCTGCAAATGTATCTCAAATCCAGCTTGCACATTCAGACACTGCTTTCCCTTCCTTCTTCTCTCACTTACCCTCACCACTGCCCCTTAACTCCAATTTAATAAAGGCTGCGGATTAGTATTCATGGGAATGATCTTTCCTGTTCTCAAAGTAACTAATTCTCCTGCATGCAATCAGATTGTTTCAAGATGAAAACAGATAAAAAAGAGGCCTCTGTGAAATAGTTAAGATGTGCATTAAGTCAACATTGACATTTGAAATAACTTTAGCCAGAACTGTGTTATATAAATAAGTCTTTCAAACAAGTTGCCTATAAAATTAATTTAAGTTAATTTAGGTAGGGGTAACTTAACTGCTCAGAGCCAGACCATACTTGTTAGAGACTGGGTGATCTGGAGAGTCACAGGACTGCTGAGGGATTAAGTTCAGATGAAGATCTACCCTTTTCCCCCTCCCATTTCTCCATAATGAATATTCAGTCCAAATAAATTGGATGAAAAGCAATAAAACCAAATTCTGTGCTGCACAGGGTTGGTACAGCCCTTTCGAATGGGAGGTGCTGACTCTGCCCATGCTGTTTTTGGCAGTGGTGTTCACAGATCCTTGTGGTTGGAATAGCTGCATGCAGGGGCCAGCCCAGCCCTGTCTCCTCCACACTTGCTTCAGTTTCTGTGTGCTCTGAACCACAGAAAGAATGCCAGGCCAGCATCAGGAGGAAGCTCAGAGATTCTGAGGCAGAATGGGAGCTGGAGTCACCTTCAGTGTGACTCTACCAGCATTACTTTCATGTTCCTAAAATCTCTTCCAGGAGTCGTGCTGATGGGAGCTCAATTACTGCTGGGCAGCCAGGGAAGGACTGCTGAAAGCCCACCTTTCCCCACAGCTGGACTGCAAGCACAAGGATCTATGTAAGATCCTCTGGGATCAGGGCTGTAAAAATCGATATTTTTACTGCAGAGCTAAAGGAGAGGCCCCTGGGAAAGATGATAAACAGGAAAAGGGAAAGTTATCAAAGTGCCTCTCCCCAGCACAGCCTGATGCACATGTTCCCTGGTTTGAAGTCTGTTAAACTAGCCAGGAAGAACCAGTCCAGACTGTCTTGAGACAGTGAAGGAATGCTAATAAGCCTTTTCCTATTCAATCAAAACACTTCTGTTGCAGCTCAGGAGATGATCTGGGCTGCAAAACTGTCAATACTTTCACTTGATTCACTGTGGCATCGGGATACAACCAAAAGGATCATCTATCTATACAAAGGGCTCAGAAGAAGGGAAAAAAGGCAGTTTTGAGAGAGTCCTCAGTAATTTACCAGCAAATTGTACCAATGGGGATTTTCACAAGACAGTGCAAGATGATTTCAGCATCACTTGTGGAAGATATCAAGTGAGAATCAGGGAGTGTTCCTTTGAGCCCTGGTGATACAGAGCTGTTGGGTAGGTGCCTGAAAGGAGCACAGCACCCATCAAAAATCACACCACCACTCACGTTGGAACATCAGTGACACATTTCACTTTCCTTCAACTTAAACAAGGTCCTTAGTTCTGTAAAGTGGTTCCTTGATACCTAGGTGTTTGCTCATCTGACTATTTTCTGGTATCATCAAGGAGGCATCAGGCAGCCCTTCCCTTTGGTATGATGGGAATGCTACGCCAGTACCCTACATCTCATTGTGGAGTTTTAGCACTCCATTATCTGACTTCAAGAGAATATTCATCCATTCAGGCAGTCTAAATGCATAACAGACATGAACCCGAATAGAAAGTGACCCATTGAAGAAGAAATTAAATACAAATGCATTCTTTTGCGGGCCAGAGGAATGCTTGTGCCAGAGGTGAGGGAAAAAGATTGCTAAACATTTTTAAAAATACCCAAACCGTTTCAGCTGAAGTGCAGTCTTTTATGCCACGAAGGGATTAACTGGGACATGTTTGCTGAGCCATTCCTGCTGCCCACTCCGTGTTTGCACATGTAAACTGTGCTTGCCTTTCAGTCAGCTCAGCTGTTGCGCTGGGACCAGGGGCGAGTTTTCCTCCACCACATCACACCCAGCCCTTGGGCTACTCTGGTTTGGAAGCCTGGCTTTGGACTCCCAGAAATATTTGCGGAATGTGACCGTTACTGAGTGAAAAAGCCACTTGTGAATAGCTAGTCTCACTGCCACAGCTGAACAACACTTTCTGTCACGGCTCAGGAGCTGGAAAGGAGCGGGGAGGTGGAGCAGTCAATGCAGGTGGTGAGTGGCATGTGCTATATATGTATATTATATAAATATTGGGTCAGATTTTTCTGGAAGCCACTCTGACTCCCAACTTTGTGAACGAGAAAACCTCCTCACTCATTCTGGTCACTGGTCAGCTCCTGAAAGATATGAAAATGAAATACTTGCAAATCCCTAAGTAAAGGGAAAAAATGGCTTTAAAATAAAGAAGCACTTCTGACTTTCAAGTAATGCTGCCTATTTCTATGCAAGCTTCTAAGGAAAGGTAACTGGGGACAAACTTTTTAGCAGGACCATTTGTGACTGGGGAAAGGGTTTTAAACTGAAAGAGGGTCAGTTTAGATTAGATATAAGGAAGAAGTTTTTTTACAGTGAGGGGTGGTGGACACTGAAAGAAGTTTCCCAGAGAGATGGTGGCTGCTCCATTGCCGGAAACACTCAAGGTCAGGTTGGATGGGGCTCTGAGTGACCCCAGAGGTCTGGTTCAGGGTCCCTCTGTCCATGGCAGGGGATTGAACAGTTTGGCCTTCAAATGTCCTCTCCCAGTCAAACCATTCTGTGAATCTATAGTAGCAAACTGGGGGCGTAAATAAAACACCTACAAAGATGTACTGTTCTCCCCATCCTCATCAATTTTTCTTAAATGGAAGAAAATTATATCAGCATACATCAGAAGAACAGCTAGATTAGGTTGATGAGCTTAATTAACATCTTTGTAGTGCTACTTCCACTTTTCTCTCCCTATTCTCAGATAAAATGTAACATATATGACACAACTTGTAGAAAATGCAGATATATACATATATATAAATATGTATGTAAATGTACACTCCATATTTACACAAACAACCCATGCTTTAATTTCATAATCAAAATTTCCCTGTTAGTGCCTTTTCACTGTTAGAAAGAAGCTGTGAACACACAGTTTAGAGAAGCTGTGAACCTGTTATAGTAGCATGAGTGACATGTAATAAAGGAATTTCTCAACATCAAAAATAGTAGAGGCACATCCTTCAAGAAAAAAATATGAGAGAATAACACCAATTGGTCTTTCTTTTCCACCAATGCTGTAGCTGCATCACAGAACCCACCAGACTTCTTAGGCACAACTTGCCCTCAGTGGAGACACATGAAGATGTCAGAAATCATCACTTTATTTTCCATGTGCCTTGGCATAATTTCCACAAGGATCTACTCTATCTTCCCACAGGCACTGCCTGCCCTATAGTTCTGGGGGTGTCTCTTAATTCCCTTCATTAAAAACTCAGGGTTATGTTTCCTCTTTTACAGTCAGTGAGACCTCCACCAGACTGCCATAACTTCTCAAATATGATAGAGTGGCTTAGGCACTGCCCCTGACAGTTCCCTCATGACCCATGGGCGCACTTGTCAGGTCCCACAGCCTTGGGAACCTTCAGGTTCCTTGGATGGTCTCCAGCCTCATCTCCTCCTACACTGGACAATTATTCAGCCCCTCCCTTCACCTTCTGCGCCTTGGGCACTGTAACCAGAGCACTTCTTGGTGAAACTGAAGCAAGTTGTTTAGTATCTCAGCATTCTCCATGTTCTGGGTCTCCCATTTTCTTCGAGAGCGGCCCCACAATTTCCCTACTTTTCCTTTTGTCACCAACATATCTACAGAATTTTTTTCTTGTTGCCCTTAATGTCCCTGGAAAGATTTAACTCTATCAGGGCCTTACCTTTCCTAATCTGATCCTGGACAATCTGACCTTTGTATGCCTCCCAGGTTAGCTGTGATTGCTTCCGTGCTCTAGAGATTTCCTTTTTGTGTTTTCTGTTTGTCCAGGAGCTCCTTGTTCGCCCACACAGGACTCCTGGCATCTTTGTCTGATTTTTCCTTTGTTGGGATATTTTGCTTCTGAGTTTGGAGGAGGTGATCATTGAATATTAATCAGTTTTACTGGGCCCCAGTTGCCTCCTGGATGAAAACTTATCATGCTTGACCAAAGTATGACAGAGCCCTGAAGAGGCCAAATTCTCCTCTCCTGAAGTCCAGGCCATTGCACTTGTGTTCAACGAGTCCTCACCACCCAAAGGATCTCAAATACCACCATCTAACAGTCACCACAACCCCTCTTGGTAGGTTTAGTTTTTGGGAAGTCAGGAAGAAGAGGTAGGTGGGTTTAGTTATTAGTTATTAGGAAGAAATTGTTCCCTGGGAGGGTGGGGAGGCCCTGGCACAGGGTGCCCAGAGAAGCTGTGGCTGCCCCTGGATCCCTGGCAGTGTCCAAGGCCAGGCTGGACACTGGGGCTTGGAGCAGCCTGGAACAGTGGAAGGTGTCCCTGCCCATGGCAGGGGGTTGGATTAGATAATCTTTAAGTTTTCTCTCTACCCAACTCAACACAACCCAACCCAACCCATGGTTCTCATTTGGGGTGGTTGGAGTCCTCCTTGTGGACCAGGGTTTGTGAACACAAGGCTGCTCCTGTCTGTCCGTAGAGTGGCTCATTGACTCTTCCTGCAGTCTATGGCACATCCCTGCCACTCTGTCACCTGCTCTGTGGCACATCCTGCTACAATGCCACCTGTCCCTGCCCTCCCTGTGAGCTGTCATCTCCTCATCCATCCCAGCAGAGCTCCATGAACTTCAGCTGGTCTTTGATTAGAGTTGACACCCCTCCTTATCTCCTCCTGCCTGTTCCTGCAGCCTGTGACTGAGGCTCCCCTTCCCCAGAAACTTTAAAAGGGTAAATCTATCCCAGCAGAACCTCGTGCAAGCCCACAGTGTCTCAGACCATATTGTCATCATATTGTCTGACACTTTCATCTGAAAATAGCATGTATCACTTTTTAGAGGCCCTTTAATCTCGCTTCAATGCATCACATGTATATTTAATGCAGTCTGTGTACTTGATTGCATTTATTGTGGCCAAGGCATCACAATATATTTCTCCAAACCTCTCAAACCAAACCTTCTACCGACCTCTCACAGCATCCCAGAAAACAAATACATTCATTTAGTCTGCTTTTGATTTTCCAGTCTGATGCAAATGATTAGTGACCTTTCCAAGTGTATTTTGAAGGTTGATTTCCTCCATCTAGTGAGAAGTGTGCCTGCTGACCCATCATCTGATATGTGACCTCAGATAACCGCAGCCCATCAGTTGCAAACCAGAGAAAGAAATATTATTGGGACAAAGAGGCTCTGCTCTGGCCATTCTCCCCACCTCCTGGGCCCCACCTGTGTTTCACCAGGTGGTTCATGCTTTCTGTAACTCGCACACACATGGAGCCTGATTCCAGTTTGATATAAACATACATAAAACCCCAATTATTCTTACTCACATACACTGGTAAAATATATTTTACTGCACTCCTAGAGAGCTAAATTGTGATAACAAGACATGTTTCTATGTTCTCCCACTCAGAGGAATTTAAAAATACTTATTTACAATGATATATGTATCACTGAAAGTTAATTTGCAATAAATGCAATATAAAGCTGCAGGAAAAAGTTTTCTGCAAATTTGCCTTTCATATTTTAGATTCTTAATCTAAAGCAATCTTCTGCATTCTAAAGTGCATCTCTCTATTAAGAAAATTATGCAAATTATATTAAAAAAGAAGAGACTTTGGGATCAGTAAAATTATCTGTATTTAGTCCTATTTAAAAATTATCTTCTAGCTTGTCTTACTTGATTTCTAAGACTAAGTGATGACAGGTCACTTAGCAATCACTAAGTGAACAGATTGACCTCTTGCTATTAAATATAAGATATAAAGTAAGTGTCATTGTGTTTACCACAGAAGTATCAGAGACTACTGGTTTCATGATGATGTAGAGTGTTGATACTCGTGTTAATCCCTTAGGCTCATCAGCAACAGATATGGGAGGATGGACATTGATAAATAGTTGCTATTCTGAAGAGATTTATTCATTGTTTTCTCTCATCTTCACTAGAATTCCTCGGGGATATATATTATGAAGAATGTGAGGAAAACCCACTTCTCAGTTCTTCAGGAAAAGTTCCCATGTTTCATGAAACAATTGCTATTTATAACCAAAAGTCAGAAATCTTCAAGATGCAGAAATTTATGATGGAAGTCCTAATACTCAACCATCATTCTCCAAAAGTACTCCTCTTCTTGTGTGCAGCATTGTATTCTCATTTTTGTGACTGATAGAGATATACAATAAGGGAAAATTGCAATTTTGTGACTTTTCTGCTGAAAGACAACAGGCTGTAGTGAGTGTTGAGGCTGCATGTTGGGCAGACATCACAGTGTGTGCTTGTGGATGTTTTTTGTCTCTAAAAGATGATTTTCAGAGGAAGGACACAAGCTGAAACCATTATAAAGCAAACAGATGTGTATTTACGGCTCATTCAAGGTGTAAGCCACAGAAGCTCCACCTCTCTTCAGTAAACAGAATATTTTAATATAATTTAATTTTAAAAATTCTTTGGGAGCGAATGGCTTTTCCATGTGCTACTTTAATTTCTAAGCTTCTTCAGAAATTGAAATTATAGAGTTAACTAATATAAGACATTTTGGCAAGCAGGCTGCATAGCAAATAAAAGAGAAAAGGGGCAAGGGTGTGAGCACACACCAGCTCTGCTGTGGCATCTGATGGCAGGTCTGGGCTGCAGCCACTCCTTATCTTCTCAGAAATTAATTTGCCTATGCAGGAGTGGAGGAGAGAGGATAAGGACTGATAATTATCCCAAGAAATTGGACTTATAGGAAATGAAATTGTCATGCAGTGGGATAGGAAAAAAAAAATCTTTGGACTCCTTCAAACCTACAGGGTTTTTTTGGTGTTTTTTTTGGGTTTTTTAATCTGGAAGAACAAAGGGAACACATTGAGAGGAGCACAGCACCAACTGCTGATTTTGCCAGAAACAAACATACCTACAGAAAGACCCTGTGGATGAATCCAGGAAAATGCCATGTCATATCTCTGCTCCAGATTTTCCACCAGTGAGATTAGTTGTGTCTCCTTCAAGGTGTTGAAATATAACAGCATCAAGAAAACCACCTCATTTTTCAAAAGTTTTATTGTTAAGTTTGAAGACTAGACAAGGTCGTACTGTTTTACATCGCTCTACATGATTTAAGTATATACAAAACCATTTGAATATCACACAGCTTGAAAGATTGCAAAGGTCGTTTGTGTCCCAGATACTTCTGTACTTACTGACACATCAGAAGCCAGCACTGAATATTATAGTTCACATTGGTTGTATAGCAAAGATACACTCATTTAGTATCCTTAGTCTTCAAAACTGACACTTAATTGGTATGCAGCCATTCCAAAGGAGAAAGTCAACCTCAGATTCAGAGCCAGTTGAGGTGACGGGCCCTTAATGCCAATAAAAAAGGAGCCTCGTGCCAGTGCTTTATTTTCCAGGCTATAAACGTAGCACATTACCCAGCAACATAAAGGTGAACCCTGCCTACAAATACTTAACTGGTTCAGGGTGAAATTTAATTAGGAGAACAGTTTTGGCCTTGTTCAATGTCATTGTGAACAATTAAATCAGAAGTCAAGGATCGTTTACAAGCTGTCCTCCGTCCCCTCTTAAAGGGACATCTCCTGTCCTGCACTTCTGTTTCTTTGGGGCTGGTTGCTCTTACTGGGAAAAAACAGCTGTGTAAATTTATAACTTGCCCCTTATGGCAATGGTACGCACCTAGACAACAAAATAAAATAAAAGAGAAAAAGCTTAATTATATCCCCTAATCTGATTCCCATGTGTTTTGTTAAATCTGAAGGATTCCGCTTAAACCAAGAACTATTTCAGACTGGTATGGCTGACACTGGGAGCCAAATTTGGTGCTGGAAAGGACAATCCAAGAAGGCTTTTTGGTAGCTGAGGAATAATGTAATTGGAAAAACTCTCAGCACACAGGGGTTGAAATGGTAAGGTCATCAGATATATGATTTTTTAATGAACTGTCATGGAGTATTATACAAGGTATGGAGCTGTCCTAGCAGGTTGTGAAGACTACCGGCAGCTGACACAGGACATGAGGGTGAAAATACTCAACAAAAAATTAAATACCAAATTAACAAACCAAATATTTCAAAAGAATATTAACACAAGTTTTTAAACTAAGAAGTCTAATTTTCTGAAATGACCTTCTGCTTTTTGGATACAGTCAGTTAGTGAAATATCTACATGCTATTCTTCATATCTGTAATTAAATTCAGGGTCAACTGCTCTCCCATAATAGGAAAATGCATTTAAACCTCTTTAAAGTATTGTGTGTGCCCACCGTAAAGAGATAAATATTATTAGTTTTTTTCTTTTTCTTTTCTTTTTTTTTTTGTTTTTAACCTAAAGCCTAAATTGCAAAATATAGGCAGTAGATAATGTGGGGATAGACTTGTCCTCCATTATTCAGATTTTTTTTTCTCATTAGAAGTGCCACCACAGTGATTGACTTTCTCTTTAAAATGGCTCCTTTTGCTTGAAGACCACTCCATATATACATCATTAAGGAATGCTGTTAACACAGTTACAGACAAGACAGTAACAGTCTAGTGGCTTTTGTTATGCAGCACAAAGTAAAAAATAAAGAACAAACTTAGCAGTGTTGCACAGGACCTCAACATTTCTTACACTTACTTTTACCTTTACAGGACTCTTCTTTAGAAGTCTTTAAATGTCTAAGCCTTATAAAATAAATACTTGTATAAATACAGTTTAAGGATTAAGTCATTTTGTAGAGGCAGGGTGTTCTGTTTGCTAAAATGTGACAGTTTAAGTGACACTATCAGAAAACCGCCACCATTATATCCCCAATTCTTGTATGTAAAATTCCTGGCTGCTATTCTAGAGTCTTTCACAGTTCAATGGATAATATATATTTAGTCTGTGGTGGAGAATGTGTGATTAAATGCAGGTTTTTTTGAAATCCAAACCATTTTGATTCCAAAGTAAACTTTGCCCTTTGCAGATTATGGGCCAGCTAGCCGCTGGCCTAGGAAGCAGTGCCCAAGTTTATACGTCATAGTTTTGGTGAGAATGGAACAGTGACAGAAAGTATAAGTTCAGTGATATTTGCTAAAACATGCAGCTGCGTATCTCTCTCTCTATCTCTTTCTCTCTCTCTCATTCTCTCTTTCTCTCCACATCGGCATGTTATGAAATTTAAAAGGTTGGCAGTAATCCCAAGTGCTGTTGTTTCAGGTAACTGATAAAATGTCCCCTCACTCCCTGTCCCGGGATTTGTTTTAGACTGAGATGCTGCTCTAACCTACTCACAGAGCACTTTACTCCAGGGGAACTTGGATTGCTCTTCAAAGGTTGGTACTGTTATCTCAATCAGCAGGGGAAACTGAGGCATGGGGGAGAATGTCCCTGCTACTGTTCCACTTTTCCTCCTAAAATCTACTTTTTAAACTGGGGTTGCTATCATGCTGTGTATAAAGCATTCCTGTAGATGGGGCATGATGGGAAACAGCCTCCTTGTGGCTCACTGGTGTGTTCTGAAAAGACTTTTTAGGAGCAGAGGGTGACAAGGACAGGCTTTAGTCTGCTCCTATGTCACCTCTTATCTTTTGGGGAGGAAAGCTTTAGGAATAACCTAAAGAGAGAGGGTTTCCTGGCAGTAAGGGAGTCATTCCTCCTGTGTGTCTTTTAGCACCTGGTTCCTTCACCCAACATTTTCCTCCTCATAGGAATTCAGAACATTTTTGAAAGCAGTAATGGGGTGGGCAGATCACAGTCTAGGGCTGTGTGCCTGGACAAATCATCCTGGAATGGGATTTCTGATGCACTGTGTGGGCACCCAAGATGAGACACCACATGTACTCTGGTGCCTCACCTTAGTCTCCATGAAAAAGCACAGAAACACTGCAAATTCATAAACTTTGGCAAATTCATTAACTTCATAATACACTGATTTAGTTACATATGCAAACAGGTGACATCTTCCAAGGAAAACACACCAGCAATGTGATACTAAGCAGAAAAGATGGAGGCCATGTCTACAGCATGCAAATTAGAGAAGGAAAATGGGGCAGTTAGGAAAACCCTCCAGGTGCATGGACTCTGCTGTCTGGATGAAAGTAGTGAAAGGTAGCTCTTAACATCACAGGTACCGTGTTTTACAGTACCACAGAGAATTTCCCAAAATATATGTCATAAGAACTGACAGTGTTTGATAGGCACAATTACTATAATGCAGTCATCCCCAAGTAAACTTATTGCTAAAAGCTGCAGTATCACTTTTTGCAAGTAAGATGACGGTATGATTTATGGTGAACTCATCAGCCCAATGTTCCTGAAGCTGCAAATGAGCTTCGTCACACTGTTTCTCTTCCCTTGTAAAAAGGATGCTGCTTTTTTTTCTCTTTTCCCTCAACACTTTTCAACTGGTGGTGAACAACTCAAAGGAGAACTAGGAGGATAATTCCACAGCAGAAGGGACAACACCAACAGATCTCAAGGGCAAAAAATTCAGATTGGATCGTTTTAAAAGGGCAGGCTTAGACCTCCTGGTGAAAGACAGCTAGCGGCCTACCATAAAAATGAGCGAGCACTGGTTCACGGAAAAACCCCACTCAGCATCCTACAGGCTTCTTCTAGGGCGGGAGCAGGGCTCAGTCCTCGGCCGCGCAGCCCAGCAGCTCGGACCGCAGGGTGATGCGGCCGTACCACGACCAGGGCAGGATGCGCACGTGCCGGGCGTAGATCGGCGGCTCGATGACGTTCTTGCGGTGCGTGTCGTTGTCGAAGTTCCCCTGGAACACCTGCGGGGAAGCAACGAGGAGGATTTAGTGGAAGTTCCCCTGGAACACCTGCAGGGAAGGATTTAAGGCCGCCTGGCCCATGGTGAAACTCCAACAGCCCTGGATCTGCAATGAATTTTTATCATTGGGACATATAACTTTTAATGCTGTTTGAATTTAAGGTTTAAAGTGGCAAAGAGAAGGTTTGGATTAGGTCTTAGGAAGGAATCCTTTGCTGTGAGGGTGGGGAGGCCTGGGCATAGGGTGCCCAGAGAAGCTGTGGCTGCCCCCAATCCCTGGAAGTGTCGAAGGCCAGGTTGGGCATTGGGGCTTGGAGCAGCCTGGGACAGTGAAAGATGTCCCTGCCCATGGCAGGGGCTAACACTGGATGGGCTTTAAGATCCCTTTCAACCCAAATCCATGATTCCATGAGCCTGTGCCTCTGCTAAGGCCTTGTGATTCATTCACACTCAGACCTCAGTGCAGGTAGAGCCTTCTACTTAAAGCTTCACCCACTGTTCCATTAGGGTCACACTGAAAGTTACATAAAAATCATTACATTTAAAAAATTAAATGTCTTTTTACTTTGCATTTGTACCATCTCAAATTAATCCCAGGATATCTTGTTACAGTTACTGAGAAAATAACATTAATAAAAAAAGTTAAGTATTTTAATGGTATCACTTATGAACGTAGCTCAGATGCAAACATATGAACCCTTGTAAAATTGGTGGTTATCAAGGATATTATCTTCCCATGTCAGACAAAAGTCAGCAGATCAGTTAAGGGCATCAGGCTGTGATAAAAGTAAAACAGCCACTATTTAAACTGCCAGTCACTATTTAAACTCAAAGGCCACAGCACCAACTTTTGGCAAAATGATCAGATTATCCCCTTGGGTTATTTTCAGTTTTTATGGGAAATGTTCTTTCTCTTAAAACGTCAGCCGATTTGCTTCTCATTTGTGAAAGCTGAACCTGATGGCTTTTTGACTTGAAATGAATGACTGTCGTTTGCATCATACAGAGAAGAATATGGACCTCCTGGAGAAGTGCTTATATGACTGAATTAATGAAGAATTACAGGTTTCCTAGAAGTTCTTGGGAAAATATCAGAATTGGAAGTCCAAAAGTGGCTGATGTAACATTTTAGCCCTGACTCTATTTCCTTTGTGACATGTTGACAAAGCTTTTTGGTCTCCATGCTGCACCTCTGGATTTTGGAAGCTTCTCTCCAGTGTTGTCCTTTCAGGACATCAGACAAAATCTGTCCCCTCCCAGGTGATGCTCTTTTACAAGTGATGAATTCCCTTTCTCATCTGCCATCACAGAGGAGGGAGCATGAAAGGATGTGGGCGTTACGATAGATGGATAAAGTAGCAGAGAAAACTACCACAGAAACATCAGTTTTGTGAGTCTAAGGAAAAAAAAAAAACCCTACCAAAATTATTTAGCACAGGGAAAATTGCTTGCTGCCCAAGTACAGTGTTGATACATAAATCAGCAGGAGCTTGGGCTAACAAGGTTTGCACCTCAAGTCCAGTTTCATTTGCAGCAAAAATTAATAGGTGCTAAGTTCATAATTGAAATTACAGTGGCACATCCCAAAACCCAAAATGCAGCTATGAAAGCTTAAAAGTGATTCTTTTTTCATTTGATTTCTTGCACATGCATGCAAAATATCTGTTGATTTTTTTTCGAGGCTGGACAAAGGAACCTTTCTACAGCCACAGTGTTCATATCTGCATATAGATATGCAAGATAAATGAAATTATGTGCTGCAAAACCAGCAACAAATACAGCCGAAGGAAGGAAGATTATGTCATTTACTTACAGCAAGAAAGCAAGAATTAAATTTTATTTTTAACTCATGCATGATTTCGTTATCACTTGAAGTCTAATTCATCCATCTCAGAGGTTATTTTATGCAAATACAAAATACACCTTCCCTCAAAATTCAATATCTAGTTTCAAGAAATTAACTAAATGTCCTAGATCTGAAGAAGGATTTTAGAGAAAAAAAATTTATCAGAAAGGGAAGCATTCTCAGCATCCATAAATGTGACCTGCATGAAATATAACATTCTAACAGGAATTTACTGTACTTTTTCTGTGGCCCCATGGCACATTTCTTATGGGAAAGACTATATCCTTTCCCACTCTTTATTTTCCTTTAGCCTCTATTAACTAATGGGGGCAAGGAATTTGAAAGGAACGGGGAGGACAAAGGACAAAGCATGACTAATCAGTAGAAAAAAAGCTATTTCTGTAGTTAAAAGTAATTTTTCTTTACCTACCTGTTGCTTTCAACAACAAGCAGTCAATATTAAATAAGCTACCAAAGCAATTAAAACCCTTGAAAAGATTATGCCTCTCAATGGCCTTCCCTCACATTTGTTTCTGAGCAGTTTTATTCAGGAAAGCTCTGAAGACTACCATGATTTTTTCAGATTTCAGAAGCTGATGTTGGAATTACAGTAACATGGTCTATGTTAAAAATTATAAATTCCCAATGACAAAATAACCCCAGGGTGATTTGTGCTCAAGAAATAAAGACCAGAATGTAAATTATCAGGGTGTCAATGCACACCTTCATTTTCAACTCTGGGTGAGTGCAAGTCTGCTCCTGCCTCATCCCAGAGAAAGAAGCAACAAGAAGAAGGCTTTTTTGGGAGTTATTAAACAGGTAGGTCTTTCCAGCCTGAGAGGAGATACTGTAGATGTCTATAAAACCATAAGTGGCATGGGGAAAATCGATAGCAGGCAATATTGCAGCGTCCCCTCAGCAGGGCCAGGAGGGGACAGGCAATGATAGCAGCGCCATCCTGAGCCATCTAAAGGTCACAGTTCCCCTTTCAACACATAATTAAACCGTGGCATAGCTTCCACAGCCTTTAACCACTGCTAAAGATCAGATAAATTGTGAGAGGGAAAACCATCTGGGGCTATTAAGGACAGGGACAGAGAAAAAAAAAATCAGAGCTGGGAGAGGGGAATAGGGAAGAATAACAACCTTACTTTTCTTGATGTCTTTTTGGGGCTAACTTAAAACAGAAGCCAGACAAAATTAAAAGAATAAAAAGTGGTTATATTTATTGAAGGGCATTCAGGTACATTTTGGGCAGACAAAGCCCCTCCAGGGACTACACCCAAAAATGGACCATGGGTCACAGGTTTTCACACTTTTATAAGTTTGGTCTGTTTGCATATTGAGGTTAATCTTCCAATTACAGCTTCAGGTAATGAAGTAATTTACCCCAAGTTTGCATTTTCCCAACTCACTTCTGTTTATATTTCTCAGGGCCTGAAACTGTGAGGTGTCCTTGATTCCCGGGCCAAGAGGGGAATTGTTCTGTCTGACCAAAATAGGAAAACAGTAGCTGACACTCTATATGGAGTTTAGTGTTATGCCCCAAAGGATTGCAGGATTACAAATGCATGAAAAATATGAAAGCTGAAATCCTAAGGCATCATTCCAGTTTTCTGGTCATCTACTACAGGATGCTCCTTCCTTTGGACAGAGCTTCACCCTCCCCAAAACCAATGGATGCCAGGTTACAAGGTGACTTTTTATTTGTACAAGTGGATAAAAAAACTCCTGCTTTTTGACAACCCTGTTGTAGAACATTTCAGATTTTACAGTGTCTGTATCTATTTATGTCAGACTGTACACTCAAAAAGTGTAACTTGCTGGAATATTTACTCAGCAGCTCTAGCCGTTTTACACATACAGACCCTCCACACCCATGTGTCGCTCCTCTGTAGCTCAGTCTCTTGCAGCTGCTGTTAAAAAAAGCCAGAAAATGCATGCTGCTGTACTTTTAAATATGATAACTTTATTCATGATTACTTTATGGAAAAAATAGTGCAAGTCAGCAAAATAGGTACTGATATTCTCAGCTGAAGATTTTCAAATACAAACAATTCTTGTTTATATTTGTGTCCAGCAAGCAATTTGAATGTTTTGATTTCAAATATGCAGGGAGATTTTTCAATGTAAACGAAGAGTTTTATGTCATTAGCAGAAAATGCAGATAATGACAATGTAAATTGATTAGAATTTTAGAAAGAAAACTGTTCCAAGAGAGAATAATTTAAGATTAGCAGCTTGCGGAAAGGAATGTTGTCTGCTGTACGTTAACAACAATTTTCACACCAAGCAGAATATTTTAAAAATGTTATTTCATGGAGCAGTTAATCCTGCACATATTAGAGGAAGAATATTTTATAAAGAATATCTAGTCATGGCTCCTGTTTGGAGTTTTCTTCAGTGCAGAACATCTCAGTATTCAGAAAAATAAAGGTGGCACATGGATGTGTTTGTGGAGACATGCATTTTTGGAGCGAATAAGAGGAGAAAAAGGCATTTTTTCTCTCAGTTACTATACATAAAGTGCATCCATATCATATCCATGAATATCTTTACACAGCCTTTATTATTTCTTCATGTTCAGAACAGATAGAGGGAGACAAAACTTTAAAACTTATGAAACATACTCTCACATTCTCATACTGTCTTTCCCATCTGATCTACATGTTAATGGTACAAAAATGGGCGTTTAGTCCACTGTGCATGGCTTATAGGGGGTTCAAAGCCAAAACCAGAAATATTTTTTAGAGCAACCTGCCTCCAGAAATGCTCACAGAAATTCAAGGTAGGTTGTTCATATGAGTATTTTGTCTTGTGCCACTTTGTCTTCCCCAAGCTTTTCTTGTGGTGTGAGGGAGAGAGGTGTGTGCTGAAGGCACACCTGAAATGAGCATAGCTAGATCTTCACCTGACACAAATCATGATAATTCAACTCAAAGTAGTGGAAATTGCTCATAATTTAAACCAGTGCAGATAAAAAAGTCACTTAGATTAGAAATTACAACTATTATTGCAGATAATACTATCAAATAGTAATAATTTAAGTAATATTACAAAAAATCATTATCTGTGCCTTAGTGTGCAGATTATATGTAGGAATTGAATCTATCAGTGTAAACCAGATATATTAATAATTAAAAATCATCAGAAAAAAAATAGTAAATCTAGCAGAAAGATTTTTAACCTGAAATGATGTAACTTTTCTTTAATAAGTAGACTCCTGTCTCCTCTCACCCTGGCAATGGACTGTACATTCAGAAATGTATAACTTGTAACTAATTCATCATTTTGTGCACAAACCCTGTTGCCATTTGCATACTGGATATTGTCTACCTGCAGTTAATTGCACTGCTGCTGATGACTGGCAGTGCTGCAGACTGCCAGACTCCTTTAGGCTTTCAAATGTTCTCATCTTCCTGTAAAAAAAACAGCCTCTGAAATGCCATTTGACACTGCAGCTGGCCTTGAGTTACCTACAGCAGGTTGTGCATTTTATAAATCACATGTGGAATGTGATTAAAAAAAAGAAAAAAGAAAAAGGTCAGATTTGGTTTGGACGTCCTCAACTCTGGAGGAACAGTGAGCTACTGACCTCTAGTTGAGAAAAACAAGATAGCTATTAGCTCTGGTCCTGTTTCTAAAATATATTTTCTTCCTACATGACCACCTGCAATGTAACTTATTTTGCTTCTTGGAGGCAACAGGCAAAGCTTTCATATTTTTTCCAGACAAGTCATTCAAACAATTTAAAATGAATAAGAAAGGATCCATTGCCTTTTTTTGGTTTTTTTTCCCCTCTTCTCCCAGTAACTTTTTGTTTGCACTCACAGGAATTCAGCACAGATGTGAAATGAAATGACTGTCCATTAAAATAGCAGGAGCTGCAGGAGACACTGTTCTTGGAACAGCTTTTCCATGTGAAATAGTGTAAAAACTGAACAGCCTATTTCCTTCTCTTCTAAACCACTGTTTTGTTAAGGATTGACCCACCTTACACACTGCACACAGTGAGCACTTTACACACTGCACACAGTGTGCACTTTACACACTGCACACAGAGATGATATTTTATGTATTTATACAAATATATAAATAAAATATTATGTGTTGTATACAACATAATACAAGAGACCATAATTTTCTCCTTTGTAAATGAACTTCAAAAACTGATGACAAGGGCTAAGTGAACAGCCCCATGATTTTAGTGAGATCTGCTTATATGTTAAGACTCATCCTGTGAACAAATCAGCTAAGCACCAGATGGGATTAAATTCTCAGCTCTTGCCCAAATTATAAAGTCACAATTTCATTATAAAGTCACAATAGTCACCCAAAAATCTTTATTACCAGCCTACCAGTATCTCCATAATATTTGTATCTGTGACTTTAAAAGGTTTCTTTTTCTTTTTTTTTTTTTTTTTTTCCATTCATCCTGTTTTTCTTTCTCTGAAATGTTCTGGAGCCACCTTTCCCCTAAACTTTTTGATGGTTAAACAAGGATAACAGGATGAATACAGGGTGACTAAATCACCTACAGGAGAAATAAGAAATCTAGGTGTTCTATCCTTCAAAGAATAAATCAAGATGTTCAGTTAATAAATAGAACCAATGAGGATAAAATATGAATAATTTACACTTGCTGCTGTTGATAGTTTTTTGTATCTACCTTTTACCTCCCTTCTGTGTCTCCTGAAAACAGATGTAATGTTTCACAGAATTTTAATTTTGCTGGGAAAACTTGGTTTCTTTCACAGTTTTCTTGCATTTGGGAGCAAATCTTGTATCTTACCTTAAGAGAAAGAAATTTTAGTGGATCCTGTGCAAAGGTGGTAATCTCAGACAGGAGCAGTTGTGCTCGTCCTCTCCTGCTCCTCATGGATGAGGTACATTGCTTTTTCTCCTTTTATTTTTTTAATATTTCTGTCCCAGTGCACACAGACCAGGGTTTCTATTCAGAGGGACCATCCCATGGGAGCACTGCATCTACCCAGCTGCAGTGGTGAGGAGGGGTTTGGTGTCAAAAAGGGTTTACTGGATGACACTCCATTCCTCTGGCTGAAAAAATTTATGTGTTCTCAGTCATCAAATGGATGATGGTAACTGAGAAGAAATAGTTTGAAATACTCCAACCAAAACAAAAAGAAAATACATTAAGATAAGTTTTTTGTATCCTCTGAGGACAGGGTGAGTGTATGGTAGCAAGGGGGATAAGCCACCTTTCCACTTCAGAGGATATTTATACAATGGAGCTGACTGTTGATTGTGTTTCATCACAATCTGTCTCTTGGAACATATTAAATAATAATCTAATGGAGGATGGTACAGACTTGTCAGAGGTGAAAGACAGGTGAATGAATTAAGCCTTAGCTCTGAATTTTAACTGTCTGCACCTACACCAAGGTTACAGGAACAGGCTTGGGGGTTCTTGCATCCCATTTTATGCTCAGGGTAGAGGAGGAGAGGACCACAGTGCCTTTGGAGGTCAATAGGTGCATGCCTAAGTGCTGTCTTGAAACTCTTTCCAGACCTATGTCCTAGAAAATTTTGCCAAGTGACTTGTCCGACTCTGTCATCAAACTTACTTTTTCTGGATGTTTGTGGTATAGACAAAAAACACTACAAAACCAGATATTTTAGTTGGATGTTTGTGTATCAAAGGCTGAGGTCTTGACTCAAATCAAGTGAACTTGTTTGTTTCTTTTGTACAAATTTAGGTTCAGAAATACTAACTTCTAATTTCCAATGAAGTGCATTTGATCTTCTGCTTTTAATTGATCTTGACTTGTTAAAGAATCATATACATCTATTTCTATACATCTATATCTAAAGAATAATATACATCTATTTTATTCTCAGGGATGTTAATTAATAGAGGGTGTGATGTGTTTAAATGAGACAATGATTAAGAGTTTTCCATTGTTCCTAATAGAAAATATATGTAGCAATTAACAGTCTTTCTGATGAAGAAAGCAAAAACAATTCAATTGTTGTGGCAAATGGTACAAAGAAATGTAGTCTAGAACAGCAGTTTAAGTCAGAGTGCTTTTTCTTTTACATTTGCTGTGACTGTGTCATCACCAGGGACTCCAACCCATGTTCTCCTTTACAATAAAATGAGTGCAAGCATTCACAGCACAAGTTTGGATTAGAGAAGACATTTCTTTCACAGCAGAACTTTTTCCTCTCTTTTTAAATACCAGGGATTTAAAATAGGATGTGTACAGAGTACTGAAGCCACTATCTTCCACTTAAATTCAATGCATTTGTGGTATGCCTGCAAAAGGTGAGCTGTTTGTTTCCAGTTTTTGTCTGACAACCAGTTAAGACAGACACATCCACAGTCACTGATGTCAGAACCTTCTGAGCCAGGTGGCTAAACCAACTGATTTTGTTTTCCTAAAATCCTTTAGGAAAAAAATGGCTCAGTTTGGATTAAGCCACAGTGAGGTGATAGTTGGGTTTCAGGAGTGGGAATTCACTGTGTCATGTCTGGATAGCAGGGCCTGACAACGCAGGCACAGACATACAATCATGCAAATACTCAATCCAGTAATTTAGGGCACGTTCCCCTAATCAATGACATTTAATCAATCAGTTAAAATCTGTGCAAGCATGGGAAATGCAGTTGTCTAACCCCTCATTAGGTCTCCCTGTACTCACATAACACATTTCAATACATATCAAAAGTTTTCTCACTGTTTGAAAGAAAATTAATTTAATTGATTTATGTGAAGAATGTGTTGGTTTATTTCCTGAAGAATTTTTATTTATACTAAGAAATATAAGTAGAAGTCTGGACATTTATCACCCTGAATACCCAGATTTGAGATGTTATCAGACACATCAGCCATCTGGTATTTCCATAAATTTATCTTTTGTTTCAATCAGACATAACCCCACTAAGACATTTAATAAATAATTCATATTTTGTCATCTTGGTTAACATTTCCCTAAGCAATGCATATGCTGTAATATTTTTCTCAGCAGATGTTATTATGAAATCTAGGTATTTGCAGTATAAAAGTGTTACAGAGTTTAAAGGAAAGGTATAATGAATAACAACAGAAAAGTTAACTGCTTCCAGGTAAATCAATCAGTAAACCTATACTTTCCCTGTGCGTCTCATTAAACATTTGCAGAGGAAGTTGTGAAACTTTTTTTATGTTTTGTATTCATTTTACAGCATAATAAAAATAATATTTTCAGTGGGCAATCAAAATAATATTTTCATTTGAAACCCTAGCCCTTAATTTCCAGGAAAAAAAAAAATATCTGTCCAAAATGACTGGGTAACAAGGGCGTGTTTCACAGGAAATCACCGAAAATACTCCGTACTTACCAAATAATGCACCAAAACACTTACTGTTTGAATATACAAATACACTGATATTTATATACCTTCTGCTCTAGAGTTAAATGAAGAAATATCTCAGATTAATGGAGAACTGTAAAGTTTTATGTCCCATATTTACAGCATTAAATCAGGTGCATGGCACTGGTAGGTGTGATATCACTGCACTGTGAATGTCATTGTGTCATGTGACTCTTTTATTCACCATGCACTTGGACCCCCGTGAAATAATCCGCTGACTCTCATCAGTGGTGTTACCACAACCAAAATAATAATTTTTCTCTTTGCTTTACCTTGTCCTTCTTCTGCTTTTCATCCTGGTATATTTTCCAGTGCTCCCCATCGTTGCTGTAAGCAAGCTTGTAGGACCCCACAAACTGGACGTGGCCAAAATCTTTAGCTCCTTGGGTAATTATACCAGTGATTTTTGTAGGGATGAGCAGGTCAACCTAGACAGAACAGTTTAAAATTAAAACAAAAAACAAGCAAACAAACAAAAACCGAAACAAAAACAAATAAATAAAAAATAAAACAAATGGAAGAGAACAATTCGAACAGTTTCTGTTTCCAGTCTGCTTTTGCAACCTCAAGGCAAAATGGTGCAGCACCCATCATGGTTCTCCTATTGTGTGCTGACACTATAGACAACAAATTTAATTTTCTAATGTCTAAGTCAATGAATTTACCTTTGTTTTCCTTTTTTTTTTAACTTATGTTGATATTGTCAAGTGGCACAATAGGGAATAACTCACACGTTTCTTCATTGTGCTGTTATACATGGCTTCAAAAATCCCAGTTAGTCTATGCTGGGAATGATCTGTAGCTAAAAACTAAGTGCTCCTAATAATCAGAATACAGGGGTGATTCCTCAAGTGCCTTTCTATTTCCTTCTCAGTTTATGAGCCCATGCTTTACTAACTCTTAAAACATTTGCTATTTCCTCCTGAAATTCCTTCTCAATTTAAGCCTTTCTCTCTTTTTTTTACCTCAAAAGCTCAAAGTTTATAATTTCTTGAATTTTTTTTTTTGAGTTTTTTATTTTATAGTCTTAGCACAATGCTTTGCAAAAACGCAAGGCAGGAGTCTTAGAGCCTAATAAAATCTGAGCTTTCAAGTGGTTTTCACGTGAGTCATCATGTCTGTGATCAGTCTTTTTTGAACCAGAACCCAACACTGAATGTAACAGATTTGGGCCAGATGCCTTGGATTAACATGATCAAGAAAGGGAATGAAATAACAAAAGTAAATTGACCTAATAATCTAATTTCAGAGGCAGAATGAAGGAGTTGAACTCCCTACCATAACTGATATTTTGTTGAAATTTGAGAGTATAACTGAGGTGTCCTCCAGCAATGTGGCAAGCCAGTAAAAAAGAAATTAAAAAAAAAGGTGGATTTATTTCAAACAATAAATAGCTGTGAAGCAGTCAGCATTTTTAATATTGTCCTTTGAATCAGGCAAAGCGAGAGAGACTCAGAGTTAAAATATTACAGTAAAGTTGGAGGAGTGCTGAACTCCACATGCACATGATTGACATGTTTTTACAGAAAAAAAAAATAGAAAGTGAAGAAATAAAGAATGATCAGATGGTGAATATCCAGTGCTGGATTTTTGGGAAGGTGAGACCCCTTGAGCAAACTCATGTTGAATGAAATGTGAGACTGGGCAGAAGAACAGATGTGCTGTGGAGCAGAAGAAATTAATAATGAGAAGAGAAACAAAAACAAGGGAGCTTGAGAAGTCAGATGGTCCTAGGCAGTGCCTTTGAAAGATGGACATTGAGGTTTGGGCTTATGTCCCAGGCAAGGCTGGATGGGGCTTGGAGCAACCTGGGGTAGTGGGAGGTGTTCCTGCCCATGGCAGGGGGTAGCACTGAATGAGATTTAAGGTCTCTTCCAACCCTTCAGACCATTCTGGGATTCTGTGACAATGTAAAGAAGAAAACACAGAAAAGTGTAAGAAAACATTTATAAGAATAGAAAAGGGAAAATTCAGTTTAGAGCAATCAAAGAAAGGAAGACTGGAGATCCCAACACTGGAGCAATAGTAACAACGAGTTTCAAGGAAAGGAACAACTTAAAATGTTCAATGCATTTAATAGCAAAACAGTGAGAGGAAATGTCAGGGTCTGTAGATGGGTCAAGAATTTTGGTTTTACCAGAATGAGCCAATTTATGACCATGATTTACTGCCAGTAGCAAAGCTGGGGCACCCCAGGATATGAAGGAAGTGTCCCTGGGAGAAAAACCCTTTCTGTGTTTTCTTTGTTCAATGGAGAGAGAGAGGGGCTCAATCAGAGCAGGAGCCTGCTTTGGAAGCTTTCATGGATGGCTTGAAGGCACTTTTCTGTGAGGAGTGCAGGGAGTTCCACAGCCTAAGCGGGCCCCTGGGAAATGAGCACTGCTAATTAGTATAAGTCTTTAATGAATTAATAAACACCAGGTCTCCAGACCTTGCTTCCAAATATTTTGTAGTCTAAATGAATAGTCTTTTTCTTTCTAAAAAGACTGATCTGGTAAGGAATCACTAACTAGTCCACATTTTCAGGCAGCTTTTTAATGAAACATTTGAGAGTCAACTTTAGATTGTCTTTATAAACAATTTGGGCATTAGCATTTTACAAGTGTAACCTCTTTTTATCAGAGAATGCTTCTTATACTAAATTCAATGTCTCTCCAGTTAACTTGAAAAAACGCCTCCACAAAACCAGTTGTTTATTTTTATAATGTTGAAAGTGAGCTGAAAGGATTTCACAAATATTTAACATGGCCATGACATTCAGAGTACTCCTCATTGAAATTCAGAACAGGGAGAAAAAAAAATTTCTCATTGAGATTCAGAACAGGGAGACAAAAAATTCTCATTAAGATTCTGGGGATTCCAAAGGTAAAATCACAATAAATCTTTATTATCACATAGATCCAGTGTTAATAAAAATGTCCTAGTAATGACTGTTTTGTGCTTATAGGACATATCCACTGGCCTTGCACTCTTGTTCAGAAAATGATGTGGGACGCTGGATGGCAATTTGGCATATGCTCAGGCGGGTTTTTTTTTCAATAAGACTTATATAGGACTGTGTAGAATATATGTGTGTGGGCTTTAAAAAAAAAGTGAAAAAAGAACTAATGAATAAATAGACTCTCTTCTAGGTCTTGACAATACAGACAACACATATTGCTGGAGATGAAGGAAAAGAATACAGGATATAGCACCAGCATTTCCATCTCATATTTTAGTGTCTTATTTACTTATTTATTTATAAGCAGATGAGAAGTCTTCAGGCAATAAAGATTATTATTGAAATTAAAGTAATGCTTTCCTTTATACAGATTTTTAATACAAAGCTTTTACTTTGCAGTCTAATTACCTTCTAGCTTGCTTTCCATTCTTTGTATTGAAACTACTTTAGAGCAGAAAGTTGAGGAGAATTTACAGCACTTTCTAGGTAAAACATCTGCACTAAAGCAGCTTAAATGAAAGTCATAACTTCCCATCAGGACACAGAACACTTTTATTCAGTTACACACAACCAGTGTGTACCCTTCAAAGCTGAATGTGATTAACAGGATTAGAATGTGACTCTGGCTTTCCCAGTGCAGCAGAATTTAGAAGGAGCTAGAGGCAATTAGTCTGCAACTGATAGGATCATTAGCTGGTTACAAGAAGAACCATACTAATGTGCATTTCTACAAGCAGCTGATCAAAAGACAGTTTAACATCCTGTGTCTGAAAGAACTCTCTTGAGCTGTAACTATTCCCTTTTCCATTTTCCCACCTTGTTTCAGATGTTATAGACAATTCAGGGTGGTTTGGAGGAGAATTAATTTAAAGAAAGCACAAAGATAAATACATCTGAGTGTCAAACATTTCTAATGAAGCACTTGCGTGGATGTGCAGCATAAGTATTGGTGTGCAGCTCATGGAATCATCACCAGAGATTCCTTGCAACCTCAGCCATTTTCTGGTTCTCCAACACGTGCCAAACCCCAGCCATGCTGCCCAAAATGCTGGAGACTAGGAAACAGGCACAGTTATTCTGCATTCACACTGACAGACACCACAGGGGAGCAGGAGCAGACCTGCAAAGCTGACAACACAGAACAGGGTGTCTGCACAGCTGTGCTGCAGGGCTTCCACTTTCAGACACCCTGGACCAACTTTTGCAGCATGTCTTTTGGCTTAATTTAATCTGAAGGGAACCCATGCTTTGTGAGGATAGCCCATCATGTGAACCAGTGCGTGAAAAGTGAAGATGTCTTTAAAAATAATACACTCCTCATCAACCTCGCAGTATCAAAGGCGGAGAAAGAACCCTCAGGATCCAGCGAGTGCCAGGCTCTGTTTCACAGTACGATAATGGTGAAATGGCTCACTGGACCCTCATCTGTTCATAATTTCTGGAGTATTTAAAATATTCAGTTTAGTCCTGTCTTTATACAGACAGTGTGGTTCTGTTCCCAGTAAAGCCAATCGTATGTTCAGCTTTTCTTGTAATTTTAGACATGCCATTTTCTCCCACAGTTTTTCTTTTATTTACCTTCATGATCCTCTAGACTATGCTTTTTTTTTTTAATCACTCATCAGATAACATTGATGAATGCTGGGCAATCTTAATCCATTTGGCAAATACAAAATCACTGGGATCAGAAATAAAGAAAACTGAATCCAATGAATATGACAACAAGAGGGAGGCACTGCCAAGGCTAGGACAGCTCTTACCCTTAAGAGACTGAAAAAAGGCCACAACTGTCTCCAGCTGTTAATTCACCAAAGACCTGCCTACCAAATATCCTGATATTCCAGTGAGGTCTCAGATTACTTTGAGACGCTTAAGGTGATGTCTGGAACTCATGGTCGGACCCTGCCAAGACCCACCAAAACAGTCCAATGTCCTTTCCAAGTAAATAACCTGTCCTAAGCAGGTTATTTACTCTTCATTTAAGATCTCATGATTGCCTTGATTTTTCCAGGGTAAACTGGCGCAGTCAGAGCTGTTACCTCTGCCCTAAGAAAAGGAGGGACAGGATTGCAGCGTCCACAGCAAAAACACAGAAATGCTGCTCTCCTTATCTTACTGCATCAGATGAAGGAGCTTTGCACTCTCCTCCCTGCCCAAAATCTGTATATAAAGGAAAATTAGTGCTGGTACAGTGTGCTTGCTGTAGATGTGAGACAATCTGTATATTTCTAACAACATTTTGCCAGCAGTTCTGTTTTGTGAACTAAAACAGCATTTCAGGCTTTTTTTCCTAAAGGGTCATTAAAGCCCCAAAAAAACCCAAACCCAAACCAATCCTGAACAATAATCCATCATGACCAATTGGATCTAAAAACTTTTATGGGGAAAGAAACAACTAAGCAACTAGGTGCTCTTTGTAGAGAAATCTATTTAATCACATCATCTTCCATAGGGGAGGGTTTTTTATTGTGTAGTCCCTTAAATATATATTATTAGGGTAAATATCTAATAATACAACCTGAAAAAAATTAAAGTAATTTATGACAGAAAATTAATTGCTCTAGAAGAAGCCATAATAATTTGATAGAAAAAAAATTTTTTTTAGTATTTTGGTCAATATTCCACTCTACAGGCTTTTCATGCTTCCTAGGTAAAACAGAATGGAAAAAATAAAATAAATAAAAATAAAGAGTGTTTTTATTTAATTGGGTATGTATTAGCTATATCAGCTGTGATACGTTTAATTTTAAACTTCTCAAACCTAGGTAGAGATGGGTTGCTTTCAAACAAAATAAGACTGGAAACTTTTTTCTTCTTAAGAAATGTGGATTTTTATTTTGCTGGCTTCTTTTTAACTTAAGCTTAGATCTTCAAAATTATTTTAACACTGTGTCACTATATTTTTAATGCCTGTAATCTTCTAGGCTAAGATAATAAATACTGGTCTTATTTTCTTATTGCTCTTAATTGCTTTTCCCTCTGAATGACTTTATGGCTGCAGTAACTGCACTAAAGAAACAGGTTAGGAAGAATTCCATGTACCATCAGCTGTCTCCAGTACAATTTAAAATAATAAATTGGAGGGTGAAGCCTGTTTGAAACCTCCATGGGCCATCAAAAATACCTCTCAGGCCATCATGCTGAAAAGTTTGGAGTGAAACCCAAACCAGGCTGAAAAGTTCCACAAGCAACTTCTTAAGTAGACATTACTTTTTAAAAAGTGCAGATTGTGTGAATCCTTCCTTATTTACACACTTAATAATCACTGTTACGTAGCTATTACTGGAAAAGGAGGAAAAAACCCAGCTAAATTACTATAATATTTTTTTTAGCATTTCAGTAAAAATTCAGATAAAACAGAGGTATGTGACCAACTGTGTGGCCGTTTTCAAAACAGCATCTTTTTATTGCAGTCCAGCTTTTCATAACCACACTTTACTAAGCCATGAATAATCTCATTTCATTGGTCTTTCAAAAATTAAATATTAAAAAAAGAGAAAGAAATATTAGCCTTGAGTTCTGGATTTTCAAAAGCACCAGGGGGAGATTGTTTCCCATTTCCTTTGGGACCTTTAAGGCAGATGATGTGCTGTGGTTGTATCAGCACCCTGGTAAATCCTGCCCACGGCACACACGAGGTAATGCTCTTTTCCTCCTGATCCTGCAAACCAGAATGAATTCCATGGATAAGTGTCACAAGTTATCAGAGAGTACTCACAAGGAAAATGGTAATACAAGGTATTTTAAGGTCCAAAGTACAAAAATCCCATATATATATATAGTTTTGAGATGATAACATCAGTGGTGATTAAATCTGTAACCTTTTCTCCTACCACTGGGTATTTCACATCTGTGCATGGGATATTCTTGCTGTAATCGTGATTAGAGGATTTTTGCAGAGATGACACAGTTGGCTGCATTGGTTACCAACAGTCAGGAAACCACTTATAAAACGTCTGTCTTTCTGCTGGGAACACTCAGAGCCCATCAGCCCCTGAGGATGCCAGGAGATTTAAAAATAGCCCATTAAATTACCAGTGATTAAGCAGGCTTAGACATCTGGAGGACCTCTGAGAAGCCTTTGAGCTGCTTTAGTGCACTCCAAGAGCTGATAAAATCTGGGGCACTGTCCTGTGTGAGGTCAATCACTTTGAATTCTTGTGGGGAAGCCAAGGGGAGAACAAAAATTAGCCATTAAAGTAAAGCAGAAAGAATAAAAAAATTCGTATGATCATGACACAACACACTGACTGTGTGTTATGCTGCTTTTCTGTGAAACTCCTCAGCTGAACACTACTGCCAGTGCACTGATCCCAGCACCTATTTATGGACAGAAATAGACAAGAAAATGAGAAAAGAAATTTAATTTACCTTCAGTTCTTTATACAATAGCCAAAAAATGCAAAAATGGCAAAAAATTCATCATCCTGTATGATAATAAGAAGTAGCTTTATTTCTGGAAGACACAACCTGAAGTAGTTCTTGCTGAGCTTACAATAATGATTCTGAGTTTGATCAGCATTGATACAAATTTTGATCAAATTTGTTGGCTATGACTAGGGATGAAAATATAGCACTGAAAATAACAATTACACAGTTAAATTAATTATATAGAAATTAAAATATTGACTATTTGCTTTTCTGCTTGTCTTACTTTTAACTTAGAAGTAAAGAACAAATCATGCTGAGACAACAGGATTGTTCCACTCTCTTCAGATACAGAGAAGAGTGAGACAGGAGTTCTGTTGTCTTTCTTTATTTTACTAAAATATATTTTTAGATGATAAGGAAATGCATCAGTAAGATTTCATGCATGCCAATGCTCTGTCCCACTGGAGATTTCTTCATTTTCTGCTAAAGAGCATTACTGGAAACCTTAGGTGCTGGAGTGAGTAAAACAGCAGCAGAATACTGGTCGAAATACAGAGAAGAAAACTTGAAATATAAGCACAGGAAGAAGGGTGTATTTAACCATAAATTTCAGAATGGCACTAAACAGTGAGGACTGAGGAAGTTAATGTTTCATAGCAATACTTCCAAAGGCAAAATATAGGTGTCTTTGCTTGCATTTTTATTGGGTTTTTGGCGTGTTACAGGTTTTAAACAGAAATCAAAGGCTGGTGATGCAACGCCAGGGAAGATAAAAACCCTTCCTTACAAATAAAATGTCACAACTTCTGCTTGGCTTTCAGTAGAAGGGATGAGACAACAGCTTGTATGGCAGGACTGATAAATATTTTTGTAAAAATGTTGGGATCATAAATGGGCTCATCTACACACGAGCAGCTCATTTTGTTTTTAAAATGAAAAGTAATGGCAGTAATATGGAAGTTCATTATTTACCTGTTTGCTTTTTTTTTTCCTTGGGTAATTAATAATGTTGCAAATATTTTCTGCAGCACATAAAAATGTCTCAATAATGTATGAGTATCTCGGCTACAGATCGACGAGCAGAGTGAAGATAAGCTTGCAAACCAGATACTGCAAATTGGCTAATAATTAATATAACTACTGAACTGTTGAAACACTAATGAAAACCTGCCTGTGAGCAAAGGTAAGTCTGCCTAGAAGATAAGTGGGGTTAAAGCTGGAAGTTTCTCCTAGTGTTTAAAAGCTCTGAATGCATAATTCTTATTTTCATAGGAAATGTAGCCAAAACGGCATCACCCAGCCATTGTTTCTAAGAATGACTTAGCCCATCTGTCACCAAGGATTGTTATGCATAACCTGTTCCATACAGCTATGCTGCTGTAGCTATAAACCAAAAATGTCAAAATTGTGATATTAGACTTTGAAAACAACAGCAAGCTCTTTTTTGTTATTGTTTTGTGTGTGTGTGCTACCCTCTGAAATGTTAGGGCAAGCTTTTTTTTTTTTTTTCTCAGTGATACACTGTTAATAATCAGCCCAAAAATATAAAATGGGCCCTATTCTACACTATAATGTAGAAAACAGCTTTGGCTTTCTTATTCAGAGAAGTATTTTTCCAGGTTTACAGAAGAAATCAGATTTCTTTTCCCTTTTGGACTCAATGTCTTGTCACTTCAAGGCAGTAATCTCATATTATACTTTCTTGAATGCAATTAAAAGGTCTATTAATCTTCATTGTGCAGGACACAAGAAAGATTATCTGTTATTAGTCAAAAGGACACCCTGGAGCCCCTATTGCAGAGCTTGGTAAATAGAGCACAGGTCAAAACAAGCCTGGGCTAATGGCAGGACAGATCCAACCCTGGGACTCAGCTCTGCCTTTGATCTGGCACAGATTTATTTTATTGGCTCTGCAGCACCCGGGGGCACGCCTGATTTTAGGGATCAATGCTCTGCTGAAAGCCTTGGCCAGGAAGAAGGGTGTATTTAACCATAAATTTCAGAATAGCATTTGATAGGGATGTGCGGACTGGGGAAGTTAACATTTCATAGCAACATTTCCAGAGGCAGCCAGGAGAAATATAGGTGTTTTTGCTTGCATTTTTCTTGAGCTTTTGGCATGTTATATGTTTTAAACAGAAATCAAAGGCTGGTGACGCAATGCCAGGGAAGATAAAAACCCTTCCCTACAAATGAAATATCACAACCTCTGTTTGGCTTTCAGTAGAAGGGATGAGACAACAGCTTTTATGGCAGGACTGAAAAATGTCTTTGTAAAAAGTGTTGGGATCATAAACATGCTCATCTAATGCACGAGCAGCTCATTTTGTTTTTAAAATGAAAAGTAATGGCAGTAATATGGAAGCTCATTATTTACCTATTTGCTTGTTTTTGTTTGTTTAGATCTGGAGCTAGGTGGGAAAATATTTTCCTTTTCCCCAAAGTTAAAAAAGAAATAAACAAAACTTTATTTACTGTCAGAAGTGAAAAAAAGCCTCAAAAATGCAACAAACAAACCAGGCAAACAAAAACTAACCAAACCCACCAACTCCTCCAAAATAAACAAGCAAAAAAACCCCAGACATAACAAAGCCCATAAATACTCTGAGAGATAAAAAGTGAAGTATTTTGCTTTTGAAAAAGCTGATCTACATCTTGTCCATTACGTCTGCTTGGCTCGGGTTCACTTTTGTTTCCAGATATTGAAAAGAAGGGCCATCAGAATGGACTTCCAAATTCCAAAGAAAAGTAAGAACTGAGTAACCTTTACCATTGTTAACATGTATGTATTATTCCATTCTAAAGCCTACCTGATGGAAGTTCTACAAAAACTGATTGATTGGGACATATCATAAAAATTTCCAACAAGAAACTTTCAAACAGTTGAAATCCAAATTTTAAGCTAGAACCCACAGATGCAGTAGCAGCCAATTCAAAATGCACTATATTAAACTAAATATTAACCAGAGCAGGTCTGAAATCAGATCTTTAATATTCAGAAGTGTTAACACAATTGATTTGTCTCTGCAATGTGAATGTCCCTTTTCATATAATTAAAAGGTTGACCCTTTTAATAGTGGAATCAATTTCTATAGAAGAGATTTCAAAATCATATACAAAGTTCTTTCAGAAGAACAGGTCTGAAAGTAGAAATATGAATGCCAAAAGTAAAAATAAGACTGTCCAATCTTATAAATTTAGTAGCAAACTTGAAAATGCTGGATTTTCATATTTTCTATGCCTTTCTATGCCTAGAATGTTTTCTATGCTTTTTCATATAAATAAGAAGAGCACCTCAACTGTTACAAGAGATTAAAAAAAAAAAAAATGACAGCTATTTCATCCTTTGTACTGTTCAATAATTAATCAAAGGAGCTCTGATATTTTACTGCATAAGCTACAGGGTAAATCAATGTAGAAAAATTATTTTCTACACTTATCTCTACCCTTCTAAGTTAGAAAAACGAATCGGTGCAGAAGACTGGAGGCGGGAAGGGAGTGTGGTGGTTGAAGTTTTGTCTATTTTGGAACTAAGGAACTCTCCCTATGCCTCAGCAGAAGCATCTTCCTTAAGGAAATGACAGAATTTTTGTGCATGACTCCTAAAACTCATATCAACACTCAACAGTAATTTTTTTTTTTTAAAAATTTCTTCAGTTTTTAAAAATAATTCCCTCTGTTTGCACCCTAACCCAGGTGGAAGCATGAAAAGAATACAGAAACATAAATGTACCCATCTCAGCCTTTCATTCAACATAGAGCAGAGTCTTAAAAATTTTCTTATAAAGCTAAGACAGTTAGGATCTAGCTGACTAAGGCTGAAAAAAAAGTCAAAAGTGATGGTTCCCCAAAAGGAGAACTGGACTAACCACTTCCTATGTTATGGGGAAAGAAAGAGAAAAAAGAACAAATAAGAAAAGGGGTTGTGTTTTTCACAACTCAAACACAACCTGGAGTAGGTTCCTGCATACAAAACCTCTATAAGCCATCCTGGAACACACAGAATGGACTCAGTGATGGTTAAAGGCCTAATCTTTGAGTTGATACTTGAAAGTCCTGTTGTGAATAGATTAAAAGTATTAAATAATACCACTATTTCCAGTATAACTAACTATACATAGGTTCCCAACATCATGCTTGCTGCCTTCTGCAATTGACTTAATCAAGATTTAGATAGAAACAAATTATAGGCCATTTTCTCACTGAGCAGGTTAGTAAAAATGTTTTTGTTTTAGACATAGATTCCAAAATTCCCTAGGAGTACTTAGACTACAACTACAACCAATATTTTTGAAAAAGAAGAAAACAAAGGGGTATTCCTGAACCAAAGACAAAGTAAAAGAGAAAAGTACAGCTATGGCTGGAAAAGTGTAAAACATCGCTATGGCTGGAAAAGTGTAAAACATCCTCTGAAAAACATAGCTGTTTCTTACAGTTAACAAGGCAGGATCCCAAAGAAAGTAGTATCTGAAGAAAAATATTTGCAAATTCTATATTTGCATATACCCACACAACCCCTGCTTACATCTGGTCCAGTTAACAAAGAAGTGCACAGAGAGGGAACTCTGCTCTGCCATGAAACAGCACAGAGGTAAGAGGTGATAAATTATTAGCAAAGTAAAAATCTTAAAAGTTTTGAACACCAGCAAACAGAGAATTCTGTGAAATCATAGCATTAAAAAATCTGAAAAAAAAATTTTTCAATTCTGGGCGATGTGTTTTCCTTGTAGATCTATCAGATATTTCTTGCCTTTTTTTGTTTTGTTTGTTTTTCCCTTCTGTTCCCAGTGTTCCTTTCACAAAGGTTAATCTTTTAAACAGCTCCTGCAGTCCTTGCTCTGTTAGGTGGGTATAAGTCTGGTTTAGCAAAACCCAGTGTTTACCATGAGAGAATCTGTGCTGTTTTGGAAATCAAATTTCACAGTCAACCACAATTTTGAAACCTGGAATTCTTGTTTGTCAACTCTGAGCACATGGGAGGCGCTCTGATGCATCCACTGTCTTACTATGGAGGTTAAAAAATTGTTTTAGGTGTATAAATCAGAGAAATAAACTTGACTATCTATCAATTGCATGTTGCAGCAAAAATTCTACATAAAGCCATGTGTCAATGTAAATTAGCTTCTACCAGAGAGCATGGAATTACACTGTCAGGCAGACAGAAATAAAATATCTTTGGTTCTTTTTGCAGATGCATTTTCCATCAAGAATTCAAATAAAAAGTTATATTTTCTCTACTGGCTGTAAGTAGATGTTTCTCACTTAAGCATTGCAGTTCCATGGAGTGGACTGTTCCCTAAGGATTTGCTCTGTAGGCAGCAGAAAATATACCCCTATTACTACAACACAAATCAGCAGTAATTTGTGTCTGAGAAGCAGATAATTGTGCTTATGCCAGATGACTCAGTGAAAGAACATATTTTTCAAATTTTCTGTGGTATCTAATAGCGAAAATGTTTGCTTTTCTCATAAAAACCTGTATTCTAAAAATGCACAGGGATTAATAGAAAATTTATGTATTTTGAACAATATCATCTCTAATATTTTTCCTCACTGACTGATTCCCAGCAAGTCTTTGCAGAAATGCCTTGCCACCAGCCTTGCCTTTAACACCTGCCTGGGGTACACCTGCGGGGAATATAACTGCTGTGTTTTCCCTAAATGTCACGTTAAACTAACCAGACTTAAAGGCTTTGTGGAACTGAGTGAGAATATTCTGCTCAGAGCTAGCCCTGTGCTGCATTTCAGCTGGGACAAAAGTGCCTTCATTTTAGCCACAAAAACACACACAAAAAGGGCTGATTAACCTCCTGAACAAGTACCAGTGTAGTTATTCCCACAAGCTCCACACACAAAAAACCCCAAAAAACACCAAACTTGGCTTTAGGCACACAGGTCCAGGCATCAGAGATCCTGAGTTCACAAGGAGTTACAAACTCAGTGAACTTGACCTTCTTATATTACAGGACTCACCCCAAGGATCATTCCTCAAGACTTCTGACTGAGATATTCCAGTCCTTTTAAACTGCAAAGCCACTCATGAGGAAGAAGATGCTTTTTCTTCAGATATTTTTGATTTTATGGCACAGGAAGTTTATATCAGGAATGAGGACAAATTTCATCACTGAAACGGCTGCCCTGGTGGAGCCCCTACTCCTGGAGGGATTTAAAAGCCATTTGGATGTGCCTCTTGGGGACAAGGGCCAGTGGTGGCCTTGGCAGTGATGGGGGAACAGCTGGACTCAACAATCTTAAAGCTCTTTTCCAACCTGATTCCCTGATCCTATAAACATTTAAGGGATACACTGATTTAGAAATAAAATGTGCCTCTCCATTGAAAATGGTCTATATTATGTACAAGAGCAACAGGGCAGACTGGGGGAAAAAAATCTACTACAAAATCACTAATTTCCTTGTAGAAATGGATAGCTTGCTTGTAAAATATGATAATATTTTACTCGTATTTTCAAAGTTACAAATGCAATCATGGTCTATGGATGCTGATATTATCTTTTACATTCAGTAATTTATTTTAGAGGTTAAGATGATGATCATATGCAAATTTTGAATTTTGGTTTGAATGGGATACTTGGAGGGCAGGAAAGGGACTTTTTGCAAGGATCAGTAGTACCAGGACGGGGGGGAATGGCTTCCCAGTGCCAGAGGGCAGGAATGGATGGGATATTGGGAAGGAATTGTTCCCTGGGAGGGTGGGGAGGCCCTGGCACAGGGTGCCCAGAGAAGCTGTGGCTGTCCCTGGATCCCTGGCAGTGTCCAAGGCCAGGGCTTGGAGCAGCCTGGGACACTGGAAGCTGTCCTGTCCCTGCCCATGGCAGAGGGTGGAATGGATGGGCTTTAGGGTCCCATCCAATCTAAACCATTCTATGCTTCCTTGATTCTGTGTCCCGCTTGTGCACAAGAGCATTAATATCAGAGGCTGAATCAGAGACCCGAATTTATGCTTTTAAAGTTATCTTTCCTGCATTCCTTACTTCCATCTTTTGATTTCACATTCAATTGCCAAAGAGAACTTCAAAGAAAAAGCAGATGCATTTCGCTTGTCCAAGCAGCACATGTTTGAAATGGACAATGTTTTTTTAGAAATAAAACAAAAACAAGCTCCACATAATCCCTTCCATTTTCCTGGGAGGCTTCACAGAAAGCCCCACTGGCTGGGGTTGGCAGTGAAATTATCTGCAAGCAGCAGCTTGCCTGTATTTTGATTGCCTGGGAGCCAAATGGAGCCTTAACACCTGCAGGATCCTGAAAGGGCTTTTATTTCAGTACCTTGTAAGGTGGCACCAACTCTGGATAGTGGGTGGAAGGAGCACCCTCTGGAGACTCTTTAAGTGGCTGCAGAGGAGAGCAGGATGAAACATCACAGGTTTGCATGGTACCAAGAAACACAATTCACCCCAGGTGCCACACAAATGACTCATGCAGGGTGGATAGAAAACCCAGGCAGAAATTCTTGTATAAAGTTTTGGAAGAAAAACACAGATTTGAATGAGGGAACTCTTTCAGTACATTTGGAGGGTTCTCTCTTGTGTCCTGAAAGTCCTTTGTTAAAAAAGAAGTTATTTTATTATAGAAATACTCATGTTTATTCCTAATCTGTATCATCTAGCTGTCTCTATTTCTATCTCTGCTTTTACCTCTATGTCTGTCTCTATGTCTATAATCATCTCTATATCATCTATTTCTATCTCTATCATCACCTCTATAATTTATATCTATATTATCTATTTCTATATTATCTGTAGACATAATATACATACACACTAACACAGAGGAATATATATTTACACGTATTCAGACATACATATTTTAAACACAGGTAGTTTTTCCTTATAATTTTTTCTGATCTATCAGCTTGTCCTTGAGTTTACATGTGCATTCTCCCCAAAGTATTCCTTAATTTTATTTTCCTTAAAAATTCTAAATTATTTGTACATTGAAACCAGCCCTTACCATAGCACTCTGTTCTCCCATGCAAGGAAGAAATATATAGAGATTTTTATGCTCTATAGAGTGGTATAAATGTATTTTCAATAAATTCAACTGCAATTAGGTGGAAGTAGAAGCAAATTTCAAAAAGAAAAACATTGCTGAGCACAAGCAGGAAAAGTGAAATTCTTACAGTAAAGAAAATCAAAGACCAGGAGATGCAATGCAGGTGATAAAATGAAGACATGAAAAAAAACCTGTGGGGGATGCCATAGCTGTTGTAACTGAGGCATCTATAACAAAGAGCTCACACCCACAGCTTGAGAACTTTTATTTTGGTGCCAAGAACATATTGGATGGTATTCATTCTCTAATAATTTCTAAAAAAGCCCCTTGTGAAATATTAAAACTTTTATTTACATTATTTTATTTACTCTGAGATTGATGCTTCCTTCTGTAGGCCTGCACTACCCCACTGGCAAACAGGAATCTTTCAGTATTCCCTGAAAGTAGGGGAAATTAAGAATATGATCTTCCTGTTGATGGTAGCAAGCCTATCAGCTGGCCCCATAAGGAATATCCATTTTCTCTGCAAATCTTGTCTCAGCTACATCCTCACTGATGAATGCAGGTGATATCTTATTTATTGTACACATCAATTCTCTCTTAAATATTTATTTTTAATATTGTAAGAATAGCCTCCTTTTATCATTGCTTCCTGCACCATTTCTACATGCATTTACCCTTACAAACAAGTATGCTGGCTTTTCTGAAAATCAACAAAAATATTTTAGGTCAAAATAAGACAAAGTTTTACTGGGCACTGAAAATGCCTTTAAACTGTTGGCAAATTCTTTGCCACACTTAAGTCCCGCGTGTCTTAAATTTGCCACTGCGACGGAGAGTTCTGCATATGGAATACTGTGTTTTATTTGTTTATGGTTTCTCAGGCTGCATATCAGAGAAAGTCAGGCTTACTTCTGCACAGCAGATGAAATGTAATGATCCTGGAGAAATATGGCACTAACCTTTCTGAGGAGAAAATGCTGAATTAAAATAAATGAGATGGGACTTGCCAGTATTTTTTATGTACCACTTAATGTAGAGCTCTGCAATATATATTTTTATCTGCACAAACTGCTTCAGGAGCCAAGCCTTTTCTAAACAGAATATCAAATCAATATGAAGCAGTACGACATATTTTTTTTCCTTCCTAAATGCTGGTAATTTTATCTACACTATAACCTTGTTGTTCCAAAGGCATCTCTTCATGAAGGCAAACAATTCATAGCTATGTACAGAGCTGATGTGTTGCCAGACCACACCAGACCACCCCAAGAAATTGCAATTTAATCCATGGCTAAATAGAAATGGAAAAACTATAGGTATATCACCTGTGTTTCAAGTTAACTTTTTCCCACAAACTGATGTAAGGAACCATGAGACAAGGATGTTCTGTCTTTGATCTTAAATTAGGATGGCTTTCATGGGCTCCAGAAGGGAATATGTTGTGTCTTACTCTCTCTGTTCCCACAAGCACACAGATTAGCTTTACTTGTCTCTTGTTCCACTGCCTGGAACAATGCTGGGAGCAGTTGCAGCAGCTACGCCACCAGTCTCAGGCAAAAAGTATAAAGGTTAAGCTTCCCACAGCTGCTCAGTTAGGAGTATTCTTATCAGATTGTCTATTTGTTTCATATTTTGTTTCCAAAACTTTTGTTTTACTAATGAAAGGTAGCCATGCAGTCACCCAGCCCTCTTCAACCATCTTGTAATCTGCTTGGTTACTTTAAAAATTCAACTCTGTGATTTTTCTTTTACTCCACTGAAACATACAACCAGCACAGTACTTCCTAAAGGAAAGTAATTAAAAAATGTTGTTCATTATTTTTGACTTACTGCTTAAAATATAACTCATAGCATGTTCGCCACCATAAACCATCCCACAGACAGCTGAGTACTTCAAGCCCCCACTTCAATTTAAATACAGGTTAGAAGTCTATTGACACAGCCAGAGATTAAATGCATATAACTGCATTTGGTCTTTAAAGTAACAAATACAAAGAGAGAGCAGTTATCATGCAACATTCTGCAATTGTTTTCCCTGCTATTAAATTTACCTGTGTTGGAGCAGTTAATGCTCAAGCATCTCTAGTCTCATAATTTGGTCCTCTATTTGACATATAAATGCTAAATGCAATGGATGCAGAATATTTAACATGGGAGGACAGATAGAGGTAGTGCTGAAGGCAATCTTGCCCCAATACATTGCAGCTGTGTTAATTACCCAAGAGTGGGAACAGCCTTGCCCTCACAGCTGTGGGTGTGATAAAAGAGTGAGTGAGCTGGTTGGAGTCTGTTGGCTGTGCTGTGAGGAGGAAGAAGGGAGGGATAGGAGGTCCTGTGAGGGACAGTAAAGGGTAAGATGTCATATGAGGGACACACAGGGTTAGGTGGCTGTAATAGGGACAGGAAGGAGCCAGCTGGAACTGCAGAAGGGAGTAGAAGGAGAGGAAGAGCCAGAGCTGCCCATGGGAGGCTACACAGAAAAAGTATGAGAGGCTTCTAGACAGCAAGGTGCTGATGCATGAAGCCTTCTTTGACATCAGTCATAACTCCTCTGTCAATTTAGAGTTTTGACAAATCCTGCACTTCCAAATGTGGCATCACTGAGATGGATGGAACTGTGGGAGGCAGGAGGACAGGTGGTAAAGACATGTAAATGCAAACCTCTGTTTCTTTTAAGGGGATGAAACATCCACAAGAAAATTAAATCAGGATGTTGACAACAAAACTCAGGCTGCTGCTCTGTCAGGACATCACAGTTATCTTTATATGAATTATTTTTCAAGGTAGCTGGGCTATATTGGATATTTCTGTAGTGTGACTGACTTAACTTTTAAGTGAGCAGAGTCTGGTACTGGTGTTACTTTTAATTGGAAAATGTTTAAAAGATTCTGCCCTTTTTTGTCTGGGAAGTAGCATACTTATATTGTAAAATCAATATGCACCTCAGGATACCCTTATCAACACGCTAAATCCCACAATTTTGGCACGGCAGACAGCAGTACAAAGGTGTGGAATACAGCTATTGAGCAAAATCTCCCCACAAATTTGAAAAGAAATACAGATACCATTACTGACAACATTACCACCCCTGGGTAATTCTGATTTAATTTTTATTCTGGCAGGGTGACCAGTGCATGACTGTAACAGAACATCTAATCTAATGTGTTGCTTCAGATCAGTGGGTTTGAATATCATGTGAGGCTTCAGATGGATCATGCAAAAAAAAGTCACCACTTTGCCCCTTGTGATGCAGCTAATTAAGAACAGCTCATTAGGTCTTCCAGCATACTTTGTGTTAAGTGTGCATAAAAACCCAGTAAAAATAAAATGCAAATGCTCTGATGGTCTCACTATGAAAGGTTAAATATTTTTACATGTATTTCAGTATTTGTTGAAATATTTAAAGCTATTTATCTATATATATATATAATTTATAATTGAAATTATTGGTTTTGCCCAGAGAAGCTGTGACTACCCACCCCTGGCAGTGTCCAAGGCCAGGTTGGACACTGGGGCTTGGAGCAGACTGGGACAGTGGAAGGTGTCCCTGCCGTGGGCTTTAAGGTCCCTTCCAACCCAAACCAGTCTGGGATTCTGTGAAATTGGTAGAAAGGTATATTTTGGAACATATGTACTAATTTGGAAGCCTGGAAAATAATTGGCAAAAATTAAATATGACAAAAACATTGAGTTCTAAAGTAAGGTATCTAAACAGGTCTTCAAGCACTGACTTGCAGCACTGACGCAATATCTATTGATCTGCTGTACAAATTAAACCATCACGGGGGGAGAAATAAAAACCAGACTTAGAAAAGTACATCTTGCAGGTAACACTCTTCCTCCTTCAGGTTATGAACAAGAACAGACAACAGAAAAACGCCTGCTTTTTCTTTTATGGTGGATAAGTTCTCATTTCCATGCCAGTTTCCTGGTGCTTCTCGTGATCCCTGTAATGTTCCCTTGCAGCAACTGCAGCAGTTTGTATTGCTATGATGCAGTGCCAAGCATTCAGGGTTCCCTCACCACTTCTTAGCCTGAATCACTCATTTTTGCCACTTGCTGAGAGCTTTAGCTAACGCAAAGCATTTTCTCCTAGATCAGGGTGGAAAATCTTTCACCCTCTTTTACAAGCAAGAGACTCCTGAAAGTTCTTACAGCAAAAATTGAGGCTTTTGTTGCATTCACATTTCAAATCTCTGTTTTTTCACCCTGCTAGCATTTATAGTGAACAGAACTAATTATGGTCTATGCCTTAGTTACTTACTCATCAATGCACCAAAACCATGTTTGGATGTTACAGTAAATTAAACTTTTTGTACATATTTTGCTATCAGCATCTTCTCTATTTTCCAATTATGTATTTAAACCAGGCTGAAAACTATTGTCATTTGTATAAATCAAAGCAGCTGTCAGTACTTTTAAAATCTGATTATTAGTAACTCTCCAAAATTCTTCTGTGAAAAACTATTTTCTGTCCATCTACACAGTAATTTTCAATTTGTTCACAAAGTGTAAGCTTCTCTGTACAATTTCACTGCATAGCAGAAAGAATATTGTGAGGATCACTTGCCACTAACACACATAATGATAATTTAAGGGGTTAGAAATACTGATAATGAAGCAATTATTATTAGGTAATAACATAAAATGTGTCGTTCTTCTGGCTACCTGCTTAATTGTCATGTAGGTGATTCATTCCATGGTGAAAGTATGTCAGCCATATAATGGGAAATACTGCAGAGTGCTGGAGATGAAGAATGCAGGAATCAAAGGGGGAATACATGCACACAGAGGATTTATAAGATATGAGGAAGCTCCTTGGCAGACACCAGCTACTTATCACCCTCCTCGTCCACCTGCCAGCACCTGAGGGAAATTTTCAGCTCAGTGATATGGATGAAACCAGCAGAGCTGCTAAAAGCAAATCCCAAGTGCTTCATGTTATCTGTCCACACAATCAGGTTGCCCTCACTGTCAGCCCCTAGGATTTTCTCCATTTCCTAAAGACTGACTGGAAAAAGAGTATGTCAGCTTCAGGTAATGCTGGCATGATGCCATTTGGAGAATTGAAATTGTTGTGGAGGGAAATATTTCAGATTATTAGCCCAATAATAATGGAAAACAAAAACCTGTTGGATAGTTATATTTTAATTACTTCAACTGAAAATACTGCATGACAAATTTGGGTAGACCATTTTTTTTGGTTAAAGGTAGGCTCTGAACAAAAGGTAACCAGCCCAGCAGAGTCAGTGGAGGGAACTATGTGTTTATTTTTTTGTCTCTCTGAGCAGCATCTCAGGTAAGTGGTGATTTCTCTTTGCCACCCTTGAAGTGAGACTTGAGAAGTGGAGTGCCAGTGACTTGCTTATGTTGCCTGAAGGGGTTTAGAAAAAATGCAGACACACCTGTGCACAGTAAAGAATCATATCTAAATTATCTTTTTACTGGAATGATCCCATGGTAAACCAGAACAACAGTTGTGGGACATGATTCTGCAGAAATAAACCTCTATAAACCTAGAAAGCTCTATAAATCTAGAGTAGCATCCATAAATCAGTCTTTTTTTACTTTATTCCTGAGTAAAGGAAGCTATGCAAGCTCAGTGGGGAAAACTATTTTGACTGCCAGGCTACACATGTGCACAGAAATCTAAAAAAAAACAGCAAAAAAATCACCCAAAACCCAGACAAATCCCCAAAAACAAACAAACAAAAAACCCCCACATTCAAAAAGTAAAATATATTCATACATATATATATAGAGAGAGAGGCACACACTGAGGCATTTTTCACTCATTTTCAGATAAAGGAATTTCTTGAGCCTGGTGGTTCTGTCTATTAATTTCCAAAGGTTTCTTTCTGTAAGTACTGGATGGCATCATGTCCTGTCTACCCTTGGACACAAACCTTTTCTCACAGCCACAAAACCACTTGTCAGAGTTTCTGGTCTATCCTGCCCTGCATAAAACTACCCCCTAAAACCTGGCTGTTGATACCCATTAGTTCCTCTAGTTGCACATCCTTTATCCACAACAGGAAGTGTTTTATTAGTCCCTAATGGGAGTGCCAAGAAGATAAGGAGGTGCAGAAAGCATAAAATTCCTAAATTCATGGAGTCTATAGGTGGCTGCTGGTATGGACTATCACTACCAGATTGAGCTCTCAGTATGAATATATTTCTTTAATTTGTACAAACCTGCCACTTTGCTACTCTCCATTTAATTTTATATTGTGAAAAAAGCTTCATACTTCATACCAAACCTGCTTTTTTTCCGTACTCTTCTCTGACTTTGTTTGGTTATGGTACCTACAGAGAACTTAGAAGATTTGACTCAAATTCAAAAAAACCCCCATGTCAGAACATACACTAGCTAGCTACTTTTACCTCTGGTTCAAGTGGGCATTGTTTCTCCTGGATATTGACCTTTCTGTATAAAAAAAAACCCCACCCAAAAACCACCCCAACATTTTGTATATGTGTTAGTTAATGGAAGTTCTTGAGCTGTAAAAAACCTCCTTAAATAGCTCCTACAGCAATGTGGTCCTTAAGTTGGTGTGATAAACTAATTGTTATAACAAACTGCCTGCCTTTTCATTTTAATCCCTGCTACATGACAATTAAAATCAAGCACAGTTCAGTGAGGAGATCTGTGTTTTAACAGCAGTGCCTTTTTAGAGCCATGGCATTGAGGTTTTTTTTAGGCTCTTCCCTTTAATCTGTGAAATAATGCAATGACACAACGCAAAGTGACAGATGATCAAATTGTCCAGAAAGCTCCTCATAGAGTCTCTATTTCAGTTTTAAAGACCACATTGCCTAAGTGGCATAAAATGCCATGCTAAAATGAGATTTACAGGTCTATGGAAAACTGAGGAACAGATTAAATTTGAATAATTAATTTTAATGTTTTCATTTATTTTCTTCTGCATTAAATTTTAACTTGCTTATATCTTTTATATGCAAGAAACAAAAATGAATTCCCAGGGTTCAGTTCCCATTTCAGCCAAAATGAAATGGAAAGGCTCGTGCAGTCTGGGAGGACTGCAATGCAAATTGATTAGCCACAATTTCCACCTTCTGAGTGAGATACCATAATAGATGGCAGATTTTTTTTTCTTTTTTAAATCACAGAGTTAGATGCTACTGAACATGACAGCACTTATTTACAATTGCTCCATTTACCCCAGAAAGCCATTATTCCACTTGAAATTTAACTTTTCAGAGGGTTAGAAAATTACAGCACTGTGGTCCTTCACTGCCCATCCTCTCTTGCTCTAATAGAAGGTGCCATTATTGTTTCATTAGAACTAAAACCAGATAACTTTTTATGACATTTTTCCATTGGAGTGCAACACAATCAGAAAATTGAAAAAATTATAGTGGAAAAAAAAAGTTGCATTTGCAGAGATAGAAAGTAATTCAGACATACAAAATTCTCATAAGACCCACCATTCTCTTCTATTTTGTCTATGATGTATATTTTAAGTGGAAAATTACATTAGAATTATTAAAAAGAATTAAAAATAATGTTGCTCATATTTACAGAGTCATATTCCCTAGCAACACAAAATTACATACAGTAGGATGGGGAATAAAGGAAATAATGGGAATCCTGTTAAGACTCTCTAATAATAACCACCCCCAAATAGCTCTTAAATTCTCATAAAACAGAGATTTAATTTTTAATATCAAAAGACTTTCTGGGACTATGAATTATTGCTGTAAACCTCAGAAAACAAGACTTCTAAGCTCCTCTCAAATAAAAAACGAACCTCCTCATGTGTTGTGGAAAGCAGAGCAGATCCTACTGCGATCCTGCAATTTATATGTATGTATGTAGATGGGGGGAAGTGAAAAAAATAAAAGGTTTGGCAGCAGATGCTGTGAAAAATGGTTCAGCACTAGCAACTAAAGAAACAGATATTTTAAGGCAGCTCTGAGGGGTTTTTTTGAGTCAAGTGGTCCTCCCAGTGGAGGTAGACCTGCATGGAAGGAACATCTAGGCTTGTCTAAGGAGCAGGATGAATGTGTCATGTTCATTTTTCAGTCACCACAAAACTCTGGCTTCCATCATCTCCTCTGGGCCTGACTAGTGTTCTCCTGATGTGTGACCCAACTCATGAGCTGCTGCTGCGGTACAGAATGCTTCACCTGTGGCTGAGGCTTACCCCACTTGCTGTGCAAGCCTGAGGATGCAACTCACACAGAGGACAAAATTGTGGTGTTTCCAGAGGCCCTCTTGGGGTGGATGAGGAACCTCAGTGACAGGTGCTGAAAACAACAAGGCTTTCTTCATTGAAGCATGGAATAATCTGGGCTGGAAGGGGCCTCAAAGATCCACTAGTTCCACGAGTGCCACCCCCTGCCAAGTGCAGGGACGCCTTCCACTGTCCCAGGCTGCTCCAAGCCCCAGGGTCCAACCTGGCCTTGGACACTGCCAGGGATCCAGGGGCAGCCACAGCTTCTCTGGGCACCCTGTGCCAGGGCCTCCCCACCCTCCCAGGGAACAATTCCTTCCCAATATCCCATCCAGCCCTGCCCTCTGGCACTGGGAAGCCATTCCCTGTGTCCTGGCCCTCCAGCCCTTGCCAATTGTCTCTCTCCATCCTTCCTGCAGCTCCTTCAGGCACTGCAAGGCCACAGTGAGGTCCCCCCAAAGCTTCTCCTGTCCAGGCTGAACAATCCCAGCTGTCCCAGCCCTTCCTCCCAGCAGAGCTGCTCCATCCCTCTGCTCATCCTGGAGCTCCTCTGGCCTGGCTGCAGCAGCTCCAGCTCCTTGCTGTGCTGGGCCCCAGGGCTGGGGCAGCTCTGCAGGCGGGG